>KV425886.1:0-131272 GCA_001632375.1 Exidia glandulosa HHB12029 | reverse complement strand
CATCATGCAGTTGGCCGCTGAACGGCATGCGCTTCACGTTCCCCGGCCGTAACCCGCCGGTGCACAAAGTGCAGAACCTCGAGTCGATGGGCCTGAAGGACGTATACTCGTGGGACGACGAGATCGAGTTCAACACGCAGATCAGCAGCCAATGGGACAGTCTCTGCCATTTCCAGCACCAGCCGAGCGGGCTCGCCTATAACGGCTTCTCGCTCACCAAGGAGGATCTGTCCAAGGACTCTACTGCGGAGAACACGGCGCCTACACTCGACCACTGGCACGAGCGCGGAGGTGTCGTCGCGCGCGGCGTCCTGATCGACTATAAGGCGTACGCGGACGAGAAGGGAATCGCGTTCGGACCGTTCGACGGCAAGAGCATCACAGTGCGCGACCTGGAGGAGGTCGCCAAACACCAGGGCGTCGAGTTCAAGCAGGGCGACATCCTCATCGTCCGCACGGGATACACAGAGGCGCTCACGGGCAAGACGGCCGAGGAGCAACTGGCCTATCTCATGTCGCGTACTGTTTCTGGAGTCGAGCCTTCGGAAGAGGTCGCCAAGTGGGTATGGAACAAGCACTTCGCCGCCGTCGCCAGCGACAACGTCTCATTCGAGACCATCCCGCTCACGATACCAGACGGCTCGCAGTGGCAAGTGAAGGACCTCGGTGCGTGCTGGCGTGCCGGTTGGAGACAAGCTTTGCCACTGACATTCAGTGAACGTCACGCTCAGTTCTGCATCCGTGGTTTCTCAGCATGTTTGGTCTCCACATTGGCGAGCTTTGGGACCTCACCGCGCTTTCTGCCCATTGTAAGAAAGCGAAGCGGTATACCTTTATGCTGACGTCTGTTCCTCTGAATCTTCCATGCCTGGTGGGATCCCCGCCGAATGCATTGGCGATATTCTGAGGAACGACGTATGTATGTACTGCATGACTGCGTGCACACTTCAATGCCTACCACGCGGGAGCATTCCAGGCTACTACGAGCTCAATCTCCAGTTTCAAGACCGGATTCATGGCGTCGATCTGAATCCGACCGAAGTATAAATCCAGCCGACTCGGAGCGAACTCCGAACTCTCATTTCGCAATATGCCCAACTCCAAGGTCACCCACGATGCTCTCGACCGTGCTACTGCAAAAAGCCGTCGCGAAGTTCTCGCTCTACAGCGGTGTTGCGCTGTTACGAACATCTCCGGCACTTCTGATAACCATGATACGCGTCTTAAATCTCGACTGGTCGCTTGCGACTGCCGCCAGCGAGGACGAACTCGTACGCTACGTCCAGGAGAAATCGGCACTCGTAAGCGAAATCCCTCCGCAATACGCAGAACTAGTCACTCACACATGGTTCGTAGGAGGCTTCAGTTGTGGTGTGTCGCCTCACACCGGATGCTGCACACGAACAATTCACTCTTGATGACCCTTGCAACCTCCTGCGCGGTATGTCACTTCTCATATCGATGATAAATATATCATTAAGTGCTCCGCGTCTAGTCAACTCCAAACTCTACGCATCGTGGAATCGTGGCGCATGGGCGATTGTCCCATCCCATCTGGATTGTGTGCTGTTTTGGTTGACAGAAGCAAACGGAAAGTGGCAAGATGCTGTGGCCACTAATACGCAAGCTGGTCGTGATCTGAGAGTACGTAACTCTCCTTGAACGCTATCGATAATTGACGAGTGCAGTTTGACGATCGAATGAAGTTCAATGCCTTAACATACAACTTCATCGTCCTCGAAGAGGATGAATTCTCTCGACCGGAAGATTTTCTCGCAACCACCTCAAACCATACGGTTGCGCAGCACTATGTATCACGCGAAGGACGACTCCACTGCGTCGCAGACGACGTCTCTTTCGAGAAATTGCATCTGCCACTCCGCGGCGACGGCGGTCACAACGACGTTACCCCGTTCACCATCGTTCTGAGCGCCGCCACCCGGTTTCGTTGCATGCTAGACCGCCAGGGTGCACTTCCCGCACATCTCCACGCGCTGTGGGCCCAGCTGCAGGCGACTGTCGATGCGCTGTTCTTCAAGCCGGTTGGGTGGGACGACCCGACAGCCCGACTGACGGATGCCTTCGTACAAGTGTCATTGCACGGGAAACGTCGACGCAAGCCTTACCGAGACCTACTGGCCGAGATGGAAGCAGCGGAGATAGCTATTAATAAATTCCATCGTAAAGCCCGCCGTCCACCTCGGTCGGTCGTGTGATTCGACCCTGTACAGCTCCCCGATCGTTACCGTGAGTACATCGCCATTCTTGACGACAAACGGTCCAGCGGGACAGAGAAAAATCGTGCCCTTTTTGGGTTGCTTAGTCACGACTAAGGTACGTGCACGTCTTGCATAAAGACTCACGCAGTGAGCGCAACCGGTGTATTACATTACAGTAAATGAGGATCTCAATGCGCAAAATGTCAGGACATGGTATAAATTAGTTAGGAAGTGCCAGTACTACATAGTGTAGGTCTCAGCTCAATTGTGAGCTCCTCCGCCGAGGAGATGCATATACGAGCGTAGCGAGCTCGGAACACGACTTCCCGGCTCCCATTTGCGCTTCAGACCCGCAGAGGTATCAACGGGCACCCACTTCGAGGACGGCTTCAGTGGCGGAGGTGACGCAGCTCGCGGAGGAGGAGGCGGAGGGGGCGCTTTGCGCTGAGCGGCAGCCATGAGTTCGCCCACGATGTTCAAAACGTGATTCCTCGGCACCAGGTCAATCAGAGAGTCTCGTTTCTGAGATGAGGTAACAATGTCCCGTGGTTGGGGAGAAGTTGTCTGCACGAAGGTTAACGCCGGTAACATCGAGGTGAACATGAGGCTTGCCTTGAGACTCTCGCGTGCATCCGCAAGCGCGCTGGGGGACTCCGCCGACGCCCGCACGTGTGTAACAGACGATGTTGCAGCGGCAACAGTGACGGGGATAGGAGGAGGAGGACGAGAGGGCGTGGTACCGCGCTCAGGAGATCGTGTTCGTTTGGCCAACTGAAGGAGGGCATCAGACATGAGATTGAAGATGCGGGGAGAATTTTTGGACGTACCTCCGCGCTGACTCGTTCTTGCTCTTTCTCGAGTTGGTCGAGTTGCATCATGATCGAACCGTCTTCGACCTGCGAGGGCGATTCGGAACCTGAAGTTCCTCGAGCACCACGAACAATCTGTTTCCCGCCAAAGCTCCCCTTGCGCTCCGGAAACACGGTCATGCGGAGCTCCCCGTTGACCATCTTCAAGTGGGGATTGCGGGCCTGGAGGGACGCAGGATCGTGCGAGGAGGAGGGCGCGGATCCCAGCGTCAGTCCAAGGCCCTTCGTTACAGTGTCGTCGACGGAGGCCTGCCGTTTCCCAGTCCCATTCTTGAGAATAGGAACTGGGATGGGTGCACTAGCAGACCGGGCGTGTATCCCCAGGCTGGGCGTCGACGCGCTCGCGTCAGCACGGCGATACGGGAGCTTGCTGCTCGATGCCGCCCGTGCAGCCCCGACGCTGGGCACATCGAATCGCGGCGGCGATGGTATGGGACGGTTCGTCAGTTTGCTCCTGAGGTCTGTCTGAGGCGGGCCCACAGGCCAGGGCTGCGACCTGCGCTGCATCTCCGGAGACCGAAGGTCAAAGGACTCATCGTGCTCCGGCTCGCGGAACTGCTCGTCCTGCTCGTCCCAGAAGTCTTCATCCTGATCTCCGAGGTCGATGTACGACGGCCGCCGCGCGAACGACACGTGTCGATCCAGCGAGCTGTCGCTCGACAGCGACGAGATAGTCGAGAACGACGAAAGGGCCAGCATCACGAAAGCGAGAAAGGAACTGGGAAGTGGGCAGGAGTGTAGGACTGCGGGATTCTCCCCGCGACCTCCCTCAGCATTTATGCACCGCGAAATGAAAACAGCACCGTTTGTGCACTACGGCAGTCTCCCTGCAACGCTTGCTCGGTCAGACCGTAGAGCACACTCGTGCCAACTCGCATCAAGACGGTGAGCCGCGGGCACGTCCCCGCAGAGGCCCCTCCAAGTTGATAGCACGCACTGGGCCTGCGCGTGCGAAAGCCACGTTCGGAGAACGGCGTTTAGATACGTTAATTGATTTCTTCAGCAGGCGGGAACAACAGAGGGAAAGCGAATCATACATGTACCGTGTCCAGTCAAAGCGGGATAGAAACAGCGTCCTATAGTCAGGTCAAGTCGTCAAGGCCCGATTAGCAACTAGCGGAAGCCGCCGGGATATTCGTAAGTCGGGGGTTGCGGTTGGGGTGCGGGCGACGCCTGGGCAAGGCGTCCACGGACAGCAGCGTACGGGTCTGCGTACTGCATGGTGCGACTGATGCCCGGCGAGGCTGGGCCAGGAATGGCTGGTGGCGGCACGACGTTCGGACGAGTCGGTGCACCGCCGTATCCTGTCGGCGCATCGTCGTTGAAGGCGCCGTACGGGTCCATGCTCTGTCGCCCTGGGGCGCTATAGCCCGAGTAGCGGTTCTCGTCGCCGAATGGAGAGGAAAGGTCGTCCCCGATGCGCGGCGGTTGGTCAGACACGCGCGGATGTGCCGAGCGGCTGTACGGGTCGCCCTCCTCCTCATCAAAGTCCTGCGAAGGTTCCTCGGGGTGCGTGAAAGGCGGGTCGCGTGCGGCGTTGAGGTTACCACCGTACACGCTTCTACCGCGACGCCAGTTGTAGAAGACGTAGCCGAAAGCGGCGATGTAAGCAGCTGTATGACGGTATCAGCGACCGCCGCCTCACGCGCGCAGAGCACGAACCTGCCGCCAACCACAGGAAAATGGAGCCTGCTTTCTTCGTACGGCACCATCCAGGCAGGCCGTTTGTAAAGTCGTCGCCGAGCTCCTTCGCGTGCGGGTCGTTCTTAGGGTTCTTGCAGCCTGCCTGTGTAAATGCTGTCCAGACAACTGTCAGGCTCGCGCGCGCAAGCAGGCAGTATGACCGCACCAGAAATGATAGTAATGAGACTGGGAAGCGCAAATGAATGAGCCGAGCTGAACGCATGCGTGTAAAGCAGCAGGACTCACGCCACGAGCGGGATTGTCGCGATGCCCACGCCTGTGAGGATGAACTGCACGCGGTCCTCGCGGAGAGCGCGCGCCAGCCGTATGGCCTTGTCGTACTTGTCGTAGAGCACCGGGATCGTGACGAGAAAGACGGAGAGGAGAATATTGAGCACGGTCACGAACAGCACAAAGTCGGACAGCCCAGCTGCAAGCGCATAATCGTCAGTCGCGCGCTCGCCAACTCGGTGGTGCTGCACACGTACACGGGCCGACGTTCCACTTGCCCTGGAAGCCAGCGACGGCGGCAAAGCAGCACATTGCGAGAAACGTGAAGAATATCTGCAGCGCGTGGAAGACGATTTGTGGTTTCGAGATTATCATCTGGAGGCTCGCACGTCAGCGCAGACGACGACCAAGACCGCGCAAAGTCACGCACATCCTCCTTGTGGTTGGAGAAGCCATGGCCGATGCCGCCTGTCGCAGTGTTGAGCGGTTGCGGGATCTTCTCGCGCTTTTGAGGCAGGAAGCGGTTGACCGCTTCTGTGATATGGTCTAGGAGCGCCATTGTGTGGGCTGGGTGGCTGGGTGTCGCTCGAGACTGCGCGCGACGGTGCGGGTTAAGAGGCAAGCTCGGGCGAACGGTGCTTGGCGGTGCGACGGACTGCGGCGCCGGTGTCTGCCCAAACGCGTCACTCACAAACCAGTGCCAACACCGGCCGCTCCGCTCGACTCGTATGTAATATATTACAGCATCCATGTATCCTACTATACACTACTCTAGCTCTTCCAGTATTGCACCACGTCGTGTATCCGGTCGACCAGCACCGTAAAGTATGACGTCTCGTTCAGCAGAGCTTCAAAGTGCTTGATGGCCTCCTCCTCGGTCAAGTCAAGTCGGAACTTGTCCTGCAGCTGCTCGTGCACGTCGCGGTTCGTCAAATCCGGGATGTTCGCATCCGCCATGAGCGCAACCAAGTTCAGGATGAGGTTCGCACTCTTGCGCAGGATCGAGAACGCCGTGAAGCACAATGCACGGAACCGCGCATAATGCGACGACTGTGCGCCGCCCATCGCCTCCACCATTTCCTTGCAGACCTTGACCTGAGGAGGGAACGGCTTGGGATCGCGTCCGAGGATGTATCCAAAGTCCACTATAGTAAATGTGAGCAACCTCTCGACACAAGCCGCGGAGGTACTACTCGCCGTGGAAGAAATGCCCGTCCGCGGTCAATAGCAAGTTGTCGAGATGCCGATCTCCCACGCCGAGGAGGTACGTGACTACGCAGTATCCCGCTGCATACCCGCCCGTCGGTCAGCCGCAGCCAGTACCAAGAACGCGCACTCCAAGCTCACCGCAGCTGCGCACAAATGTATCGATGACGCTCGGCAGAACGCCGTACGTCCCCACGCTGCCCTCGTCTGGATAATGCGCGCGTAGATAATTGAGGAGCGTCCCGCTCTCGGCGACGATGGCCGCGATGGACTTGCTGTCGCGCACGAACTGCATCATGCCCTCCGCCGTGCCCGTCGCAAGGACATGATACGGGATAAGTTTCAGGTCCAAGTTCTCCTGCCGCATGAGGCGATCCATAAGCGTGAATAGCTGGATCACAAGCTGGTCCTGGCGCAGGTCGTCACCGTTCTTGAACATGATCGGATACTCGGACCCGTCCGTGCACGAGAACGTAAGCAGCAGCGGCAGCATGTTCGACTTGAAGATGGTCGCCTTCTCGGGGACGATGCCTGTCACGTAGACCTCGGCGTTCAGCGGGAGCGGGAGCGGCGCCATAGAGGAGAGGCCGTTCTTTGGGTCCGCGATGTACGCTCGCAGCTTGTCGATCTTCTTCGGGCGCGGGTCTTTCATGAAACGTAGCTCCTTCGCGCGAGTCGAGAGCGTCGTGATGAGCTCGCCCTGCCGCTTTAACACTCCCCGCCGTTCCTGTCCCTCTTCCGACTGGAAGAATAATCAGTACACTGATAAAGAGAAAACGTTGCACGCGCCTTCATGAGCTCCGACATAAACTTGAATGACACCCGCGCGTACATCTTGCTCATGAGCTTGTCGTCCTCGATCTCCACCATGAGATACCAATGCAGTCTATTGCCGAGCACGGCATTCTTGACCGCCCGCTCGACGAGGAAGTCTGCAAGCCCACTGTCGTCGTACGACACCGCGTTGTTCGACGTCGTGCGCGAACTACGGTGTTCGCTCGCCGCGCTCTCGAATTTCAGCGCCTGTACGAGCTGCAGGAGGTATAACAACAACTCCTCGTCGTCCGCTCTTCGGAGCTGCCTCACGGCGAACCCGCGTACGCGAGAGTCGACGGTGCCGGGCCCAAGCAGCTCGAGCGCGTCGTCGATCTCGATTTCCGTCCACATCGGCAACAGCACTTCAACAGCCTGCTTCACCTCGCTCACGTCGCGCCACGTCACGGACTTGAGGAACTTGGTGAGCCCGCGCTTCTCGCGCGTCAGGTAGAAGCGGAACTTCCAGATCAGGTCTTTCTCCTCGGACGTCAGCACCTGGCTTGGTGGGTAGCTGAGTATCACCTAAAGAAAAGAAACGCGCCTGTCAGCAAGCGCACGTGTGTGAGAAGGAAAAGCGCGCACGGCAAGGTCATCGCGAATCTTGGCGTTGGGCTTCAAGTCCCTATCCAGCGGCCCGCTTCTGTGACTTCGTACAAGCCGACGGTGCTTGTCCTCGACGGGATTATCCCTGCCTATCTCAGGGTCGATGATCTGCCACAAACTCGTATCGTTTGAGATGTTCTGCATGATAGCAGGAGTAGACGTCCCGCCGAGGTTGGACGTTGGCGCTGTGACCGGTACGGATATGGAGAGCGCAGATGTGGATTGAACAGGCTCCTACAAGGTGTAAGCTCGGTGCAAGGCAAGATCAGCGAGAACTCACAGGCTCTGTGAAGACGATGGGAAAGTCGAACCGCGGCAGGTCGATATAGAGGAACAAATGCTCCGACTTGGTCGTCTCTTCCGCGTGAATCTCCTCCATGCGCCGAAACGCGAGTTTGTCGAGCCAGTCCACGCTCGGTAAGTCGCCTTTCTCATACTTCTTCATTAACTGCAATGCACGCGTTTAGACGAGAGGCGAGTGGACGACGAATTCAACGGACCTTCTCGAGCCGACCCATCTCGTCGCGTACTTCCATCTTGCTAGGCGTCTTCGTGTTGACAGAGCCGTCCGCTTCCTGGCCCTCCCAGAGCAATAGGCGATGTTTACCTCGTCTGAGCGTCCTACTCCAGGGTAAGCGGCAAGCAAACAGCAGCCTGCGTACTCACCATTTCTTCCCAAACAATCGGAAAGTCGTGCCACCAACAGGGATGGCCGTGCGGGGCCCTTGTATGTCCCAGACGGTAATGGCGAGTTGCGAGTTGAGCGGCAAATCGCAGTACTTGATAGGTAAGGTGATCCATTCGTTCCATCTATTGGGCATTGTGTTAGTTGTTTAAGCAAAATGGCGAATGCTGGAGCCAAGATGACGCTAGGATGGGAGTGCACGTCGTATCAGGAGTGTAAAGCGCAGGAGCCAAGCAAGAGTTTGCTTGTAGATCCGCGGAGTGCAGGTACGGCATGGTCATAACTTCGCAGACGGACGGTCGCGTTCTGCGAGCACAGACGTATGCCAACGGCGCAAAGTGTGTGTGCCGCTAAGCATGTGCGGTCAATCGAACTCGCACACAAATAGGGCCGTCGCAACACTGCCAGAACTGGCTCCGCCGCGCAGTGTCGGGGGGCTCTACAGCGTACTGTAGGACTTGAATTGGGAGGAACATGCGCACCACGAGCACGCTGAGACGTGCGACACAAGCTGACGCGCTCGTCTCCCGAGACGCTCTCCCCATAGTCGCAGCAGTTCCTTGAACGATATGGAACAGACTGAACGAGCTCTCACGTGTACGAATTCTTGAATGCTTTGAAGGCAGTCCGGTATGGGATCGTCAGCGGTTTGTTATCCGCGACGAGCTGCGCTGTCACGTAGAGATCTGAAAGGGTCCTGGTTCTCGGTCAACACGCCAGACACGCGCAAGAGAGATGGCGCACGGAAGCTGGACGCCGGCAAAGCGCAGTTCGGGGTGCTCGAGGAGCTCGGTGTACGAGCGCGGCTTGCGCGTGCCCTCCATCTGCGACCTGCGCGTTCGTTCAGCTCATGGGTTTAAGCTAGCCCTAGAACAGGGAGCCGTACACGCGAAAGGTGACCGGGAGCTTGAGGTCGCTCAGTTTCGCGAATGTGAAGTCCTTGGTGTTGTTGTCCTTGTCCATCGCGTCGAAACCAGAGCCAAGAGCCGCTCACGCCGCCGGACAGTGCCGACCTGGCTCTTTGACCTCTACCACGATGTCCAAGGGCAAAGGAATCTCTGTAACGTCCTTCTTCGATCTCAAATCCGAGCTCGCAAAGCAGGAGGCCGAGTTTGCCAAGGAAAAGGCGGCTGGCAAGCCCTATGTCGTGGGTGGCATCAAGCGACCCGACAAGGTGCGTATCTCGCGGTCTGACGCGCTGCTGTAGCTCATTTCGCGCGCTAGAAACCCACAGTATGGCAGCGACAGAACAAGGGCGTTGCGGCGCGTGCTCAAAGAGATGCAGAAATGAGCGTCTCGCAGCCAGCGCTCGAGGACGCGCGATCGGCTTTGGAGCGCAAGGCCAAGATATACGACAAGCTCCGTAAAGGCAAGACCGGCGGCCTCGACGAGAAACAGTACGACTCGCTACTTGTAGACGTATGTCTTTCTCACGGTCGGTTTGTGTTTCTGTCACTGACTGCTGGTTCCAGTTCGACCTGAAGGCCGTGGAGGATGGTTTCGAGTCAGACAGCGACGATGAGGACGAGTCGCGAACGGTTCCGAAGCCGCCTCTAGATGTCAGTACCACACTCTTGTGCTTTACTCTGAACTTATCATATCTCTTAGGATGACCCCCTCGTCGAGTACGAAGACGAATTCGGTCGAATGCGTACAGCTCGTCGAAGTGAAGTCCCGCGCCACCTTGCACATCAGCCTGAACCAGATATCCCGGAAGAGGACGAGTACGTGGTATACCGTCCTCCAACGTCGTGGAACTTACCAACCTCATTTACAGTCCTTACATTATTCGTGGCCGCGACATAAACTACTTTCCCACATTCCAGCAGTCCGAGGAGAAGGTTGCTGCTATCAAGGAGTCGCTCATCGAGGACCCCTTGAACTTGCACTACGATGCTTCCAAAGAAGTCCGCGCTAAGGGTGCTGGGTTCTACAACTTCAGTGGCAACAAGGAGGAGCGCGAGCGCCAGATGGAGGAGCTCAAGGATGCCCGCGACAACACGGTCCGCACAAGAGAGGAAACAGGCGCAGATGAACCTTCACACGGTCCCGAAGCATCATCGTCTGGGACGAGCGGCAGCCGCGCGATGGAGAAGCGCAAACGTGACATCGAGGAACGCCGCAAGGCGATTGAGGCGAAGAGACGAAAGGTTGCGTCCACCGATCCTCCTCCTCATGCTATGCCTACTTCTACCACTTCGGCACCGCGCACTGGTACTCTTGACCCCTTCGCCGTCCTCGAAGGCCAGTCGAAGCCGCCGCCTGCTAGCTCCACAGTACGAAGGACGAAGGCTGCTGCTGCTGACCCGTTCGCAAAGCTGGAGGTCAAGTTCCAGTCAGAGGCTTCCGCCGCAGACCAGTTCCTTGCCAATTTGGAGCAGGACATGCATCGCAGATGACGACCCGGTTTCCTTCACTATTCCTACAGTACAACTCGTTTTGGTGCATCTTACAATCAGAATGCCATGGCCCTCGTGCGACGTCTCCCATCCTCGATCAACTTGACGGGCGCCCGTATCACGAAACGGGCCGGCGCAGGTCCTGGCTGCTCATACACGACAACCTCGTACCCACGTACTTTCATCCGCTTCGCCTCGCGTACCTTCCCCGCCAGGATGTCCTCCACGAATCCGAGACATTCTTCAAGGATTTCGAGCGCAGGGCCGCCCGCGGTCTGGTGTCCGCAGTTGATCTTCACCCTCGCGCCGCCGCCGTGTTCGTGCTCCTTCACGAACTGCACAAGAAGCCGTACGGACGCGAGCCAAGCTACGATATCGCCCTCGAGCGGGAAGATCGTTGGCTCCCATTCATATAGCGTGTCGCCGACGTAAAGCGTCGCCTCGTCCGGATCGTAGAGCGCGAGGGAGTCCGGCGTATGACCCGGCGTATGCAGTGCGAGGATCTTGGTGGCGCCGCCGCCAGATGCAGACGTGAGTGGGCGCATGTGCTCCGCCCACTGCGTGATCCTGTACTTCGGCGTCGGGATGTCGAGGTACTTGCAGAGCGAGTGTGCAGGCAGGTCGTGCTCGATGAAGGACCGTCCCGCTGCTGACGCCACCAGCTCGGCACCGTTCGCGTCTGCGAACTGCTCGATCCCGCCTGTTCGTTGTTACGCGTCACTTCACTCGTGCTGTGCTTACAGTAAAGCAAGTACTCACAAATATGATCGTAATGGCAATGCGAGCAGACGACGATGTACTTCCGCCACGCGTTTGGGTTGAACGGGTTCCCCGGACCGTAGTCCGGCTGGGGGTACGTCTCGATGAAGTCGCGCAGGCGCGTCATGTCGACGTGTCCATCGCGCGCGTACTCGCCGCAGCCAGTGTCGACAAGAAGCGCGAGCGGACGGTCGGGAAAGAGTTTTAGGTATATGAATGGATTCTCGTCAAACGCATCGGCTTGCACGATCTTCCATGTCGTGGACGAAAGCCGCGTTGCAGTGAAGCAAGTGCTGGGCGGCCATGGCGGCGGGACCATGAGGAGTGGTGACCGTGCAACTGTAACGGACCCTGGACATTGAAGCCGCGCAGCTCAGAGCTCAGCCGGCGTGCGGAGGCGGAAACGGGACTAATTGCATTCAAAAGGTACAAGTCGCAGCTTGCTCGGCAGGCATTGGCAGTAGTGCACGTGTCAGGAGCTCGAGCTAGCACAATGCTTATAAACGCTCTCTCAGCCACTGGGAGTGTGGAAGATCCCTGAGGTGCGAGGGACAGTTACAGTGGCGCAGACTTCGGTCGTGTCGATGATGATGAAATCTTATTATATACCGCGCTAACAGGCTGCTCGGATACAAAAGCGCCAAGGGGCGGTCCCCGGTCCCACACACGGGACGTACAAGTGCACGAATAACGACAAGGGAACAGGGGAGGCGGGCAGCTTCGGTCCTTTCGAGAACATTGAACTAGGTCCCAACTACACGTGATCTACTCTCATCACATTGTCAAGTCCGGCAGGTACGCTGTCCAGTCCGACCAAGCACCGCAGGTAAGTGACACGCGGTTGCCACATTTCAAGAACCACGCATTGGCAGGAATGTCTCCTTTGACGAGGATGATCATGCCGGGAAGGCCGACACATTCTTTGTTCCGAGGTGCTAAACATGCGAGTGCAGCGCGAATATCACGGCTTGAGAGCCCGATATGTATGGGCTAGCTTCTGGCAGTTCAGAGATCCGCAAGCCTACGACTTCGGTGCCTGCATCGAGAGCTGTGCGCAGTAGACCCCACTTCCATCGAAAGCCGATTATGTCCGATTCTGGCACACCAATTCTACGGCAAGCATCGACGAGAACCAGTTGACTTTGGAAGACTCGGCCAGAGTCAACAATCAGCGCGTGACCTCGATTCGCGCTGAATCCGAATTGCTCGTCGACTCTGCCAATCTCTCTTCCCAGTTTCAGAATCGGCCTTCCCGGGAAAGTCAGGAAAGCATCGGATTACCGTCGTCTCGAGAATCAAGTTCAGAATCGACGCAGACCCGACCCTGAATCGGCCAATTATGGCTTTCCCTATTCGCAATCGGAGCTTTGACCTCTCTCTTTCCTACTCAACTGTAGCGTCGAATCGGTGAGATTTACCCCAGGACGGCCGTTAATGACAGCGAGCTGATGGCGGCCGGGCGGAAGCAGCGCATCGAAGCCATATAGCGATGGCCCTCAGTAGCGAGCCCTCGGTTAACATCCGCGTCTTCATGTCAAGCTATCTACTAGTAGAGGCGCGAGCTGGCGCCTGGTAACATGGCTCGAGGTCGTTTAGGGAATGTGCGCACAAAGCCGACGTGCGACCCACGTTGGCGTCCCTCCTTGGTTGCTCTCGCACCCAATGTGTATGGCGTCATTTGTCGGCTGATGAAGGCGAGTGCATTGCTTGTCGTCATTTCTAGCGACGCTAACTGCTTCGCAATCGCGTTTCGGGATTATTGGCATGTACATCCCAATGATCGCGGGAGGACATCCCGAAGCCCAAGCGACAGAGAACTACGATATATGAAGCTTATTTTCTTGCAGAGATCGGCGTGTTGAACCAATCGTTGACACAAAGTGACGCTCTTCTGCGCATCGATGACAGGGACGCGCGATTGCGCGCCGCAATTGTATGCAGTCAAGGCGCATTATCTCAGTGGCACGAGTCTGGCCGCGAGACGAATTGCGTAGGCGCCTGACGCTTTACGAGCTCCTCCCCTCGGGTTCCAATGGTTGGCAGGCTCCGAGGCGCGGAAGGTGGAAAGTCGTACCACAGTAACATCTCATGAGGCGGGGCTAAGTGTGATTTCTTTTGCCAATACCAACGCTGTGACTCTTACATACATACTACGATTGCAAGAGCTCACTGAGTGCGCGGACGTATGAGGATAGGACATGGTCTTGGCTCGAGACTGCACGCGTGACGTGCGATCTGCCACATTCGTTGAACAACAAGAAGGTCTGTCACTACATTCGAGTGTGTGGCTATGATTGTGTGCCTCAGTCAAGCTGATCCATGTTTGTAGCCAGCGCTCGCGAGTCAATGATCCAATTTCGCACCACCACATCCGAGTCGTGCGCCGCCGCATGGGAGTGAGCGTCACTCGTATACTCGCCAACAACTATGAGAGAAAATCTGCCAGCGTCCAAATTATCCAGGATCACACCACTCCCGCAGTGCGCACAGCGTGATGCGAGGAACGCTTGTCTCCAGCGGACTATCGGTGGTAAGCACACGTTCGTGCCATTGGTCTTAGACGCCGGATCGACCACCGTTCCTTCTGCAGCCGCATAGTGCGCATAGTGGCCGCAGAGACGTGAGGAACGAGGTATTGAAGTATTCTTGTGACGCTGACGAGCTTCGGGGACCGACATCGGCGACGTGAGTGTTGGGGGACTGATTCATTGACGCAGATCGCTAGGGCAGTGGAGGGCAGCGACCCTCTCTGGAAAACTGGTACAATGTACCAGCCGTCGTTTCGTGGAGAGGCTGCGGGAGGTTCTCCCGAAGTTTAGCTCGGGTCCGCCGCGCACTCCGAAAGAAGGGAAATTGAGAATCGAGTTCTCCTGGGAGCAGAGAGTGTTTCTGAACCGTTGCCGCGAACGTGTCACCGGCATATGTGACAGACGACTGGCGACCGACGGATTGGCATCAGCTCCCGTGAGTCACGACAGGCGCCAATAACTCCGGCGTCCTCCTTGGCCTTGGACTACAAAAAGCGGGCGACTGCAGTATGAGTGAGACAGTATCCCTCAGCGGCTCAACCCTTACCTCTGCTCACCTATGGCTCCCGCTTCAACAGCGACTACTCCCCCGCCTCAGGATGCTGAGGGCTTTGCCCGCTACATGCAGGACCGCCGTGTCACCGGTGTGCGTCGTTCGGGCTAGTCCGACGCGTCCGACGCGCCGTTAATTCTGCTTTACAGTACGACCCCCTCGTCCAGCCAAATCTGCTCAAGCATGAAGTCGTCTCGTCCCAGCGCGCCCAGGAGGTAAGTTACGGCGACGTGGCCGATGCGGGTGCTGTGTCTGAACAAGTGACAGGTCATCGCTCGCGCCCGCTACGCCGCCGCTCGCATCGTCGGCGGTCAAGACGATCGTCTCGTCGTCATCGTCGGCCCTTGCTCCATACACTCGACGGAACAGGCTATGGCCTACGCGCGCCTGCTCAAGGAGGCCACACCGAAGTGGGACGGTCTGCTCATCGTCATGGTTCGTGTAAATTTTACTGTCAACAACACGTGCTAATAATAATTGCAGCGCACTTACTTCGAAGTATGTTCATTCTAGGCCTTCTTAGACCATCTGTTCTGATATGACTCGCTCCAGAAACCACGCACAACCGTCGGCTGTAAGTTTTCAATTATTCTACTTTGGGATTGCGCGTTGACGCCCGTTATTACAGGGAAAGGCCTCATCAACGACCCGGACCTCGACGGAACCTTCCAGATCAACAAGGGTCTGAGAATGGCAAGACAGCTTCTCTGCGATTTGACCGACATGGGTGTTCCCGTCGCCCTGGAGCTCTTGGATACTATTTCGCCACAGTACCTTGCAGTGCGTAGTACATTCCGCTCGTGCTCCACCATGTCTTACATGCGTCATAGGACCTTGTAAGCTGGGGAGCAATTGGTGCACGGACTACGGAATCGCAGCTTCATCGCGAACTCGCATCTGGTGTATCCTTCCCCGTCGGTTTCAAAAACGGGACGGATGGTTCCGTGCAAATCGCAGTCGATGCTATGCGGTCAGCGTCTAACCCGCACGCTTTCATGGTACGATGACACCATCCCGCGTCTCGCAACAAGGCACTGACGCGACAATCAGGGTGTCACAGAGCAGGGACTCGCCGCCATCGTCAAGACGAGGGGAAACCCCGATGTTCATGTCATCCTCCGTGGCTCCAGCAAAGGTCCCAACTACGCCGCGGACCACGTTCAGGCGGCGGCTGCCGCGGTCAAGAAGTCGCGCCCGAAAGCACACCCGTCGATCATGGTCGACTGCAGCCGTGAGTTAGAAGTTCATTATTCTCTCCACCCACGTCATGTTGACCGTTTTGTGGACAGACGGGAATTCGTCAAAGGATTACAGGAACCAACCAAAGGTCTTGGACAGCATCTGCGAGCAGCTCATCGCCGGTGACATGAACCTTACCGGGGTCATGATCGAGTCGCACATAAATGCCGGGAAACAAGATGTTCCTCCCGAAGGTCCGGCAGGTCTCAAGTACGGCGTGAGCATTACCGACGGTTGCGTGGACTGGCCGTCTACGGTGACGATGCTCGACAAGCTGAACGAGGCAAGTGACCCCTTGGTTCGTCTCATTGACTCCATCTAAACTCCTTTCAGGCTGTTCTCCACCGGCGTCAGGCCCATTTCGAGCAGGCGTTGTCTACCGGTCGCTCGGATAACTTCGAGGGTGTGAACGGCGTGAACGGCCACTGAGACGACATTCCCCTAACGTGCCCCACAAGCTGGCTGATTAACAACGAATGTACTATAGCTGTCCCTCTCCTTAGACGCATGTAGCTCCACCAGCCTGTCTTGCATTTTGCAATGTCGTTTATTCTCTGCTCACCGAAATTCTCACGATCCCGTGCAAGAGGGATTGAATACCGCAAGCGTGGAGTCGTTGAATGCTTGCCTCGCAATGATGGCCACTTCTTGAGCGATAAGCGGCACCAGTAGTCCGGTTATGAGATTTCATCGCGCGTCCTCGGTAAAGATCGTGGGAGATGTTTCACGTGCGGCACGCCTGAGCGCAGAAACGTACGAGCACCACGGCTGCTTACCCCTCCCTCTGGTCAAGGGGCGTGCCTTTCTAAGACGGAAGGGGACGACTGGATGCAGAATGCTTTGACGCCAAGCTGGCTCAATCGGAGCGCTGTTTTCGAACAGACTCGCTCTTCTGCGTCGGCATCAGCGAATAACCGCAGGTCAAGTGTGACCCTTTGTCTCTGCAGGCTCAACGTTCTCTCCATGTCTCCAGACGACATCTCAGCGTGCCAAGCTAGGTCCTGCGTACACTATCATTACCTGCATGATAGTCTAAGTTGTAGATTCCTGCCGATCAACGTGAACTTCGGCGAAGTCGACATACAGTTGCACATGGTGGCACTAAACATCGGCGCGGTCGTCTCAACCTGCTATACAGCATTTGAGGGAGGAGGTGGTATTGCCGGCTACGTAGACAACGCCGCGTGAGCAGGCTCCGGTTCAAGAAACGTGTTTGCTAGCGTCCGAGGCGTGTAGAACTTTCCGTCTATCAGAAGCACGCATCATCAGGTCGCTACGGGTCGTCCTTGCATGCACTGTCCACCTCTCCTCATGCGTCAGGAATGAACGCGACTGTGGACACAAGGCGCTCCGGCCTCCTTCGCGATGCATACCCCGCAGGGCACCCGAGAGGAGGAAAGAGTGTGGCGTCGCCGGGAGAAGGTAAGGGACGTGGCGTAGACGACCTTCTGAGGAACAGGCGCGTCTCAGAGCAAGTTACATTTCCGGGGCAATTGTCCGAGATTCCGGCTTGCATCTTCATTATCGTATCCCAAGATCCGCGACGGAGTCGCAGTTCTCTATTTTATCAGACCGTGCCTCGTGGAACAGTCTTGGAGACGTGGACAGCAGCGCTCCTAGTTCCCAGGCAGCACCCTCAAAACACCACGGCGTGACCGATAACACAGCGAGATCTAAGCAATATGAAGGGAGCAGGATTGCCTTGCATCTGTATGGTTCGTGGTGCCCAAGACACTCGTAGACCATGTGCCATGCGGTATCGCACAGAGCCCAGCAGTGACGCGACTCTAGCTAGCAGCTCTACATACCACATTTCTTGCAACCTCCGCCAGCTCTAGAAATTTTGTCGAAGACGGTGCGATCGGCGTCCGCTGCGGAATGCATGTCTGGGAGTGAAAGCGCGCGACATAGGGGCACGGCACTCTACCACCTCTCGCCACGAGCCCGGACAACGTTGCGATGCGGTACATCTGCGGCTTTCTGCTTTTGATGCCCGCAGCGGCACTGGCGCAGCTCCTTGGGCCCGCGCTCGGCCACCCTGCGCAAGCAGCCAAACCCACGATTCCCACACACGCACGGCCCGCGCCACCCTCTGTGCTCGACCCAGACAGCAATGCAGATGTCACGCCTGTCGCCGATACGCTTACGGACACCGGCCAGTCGGCAACTACAAGCATTGACCTCGGCCTGCCGTCCGCCTCGCCGCCCGCCCGCCTCCTGCAAGGTTCGACGGCAGACGGTGACGACGCCGACGCCGACGCGCCAGTGGACGCGAAGACAGACCCGAGTTCGATTACAGACAGCGATGGCGACGCAGCGTCCAATACCGATCCCAATGCGTTGCCTCAGGCTCAAGATGACCCGATGTCGACTGGTGTTCCGGCCTGGTTCATTCCCACACCGACGGCGCCGTACGACCCCAGCGCGGGAACTGCTATCGCGCCTGTACATGCGAAGGACGGCACGAGCAGTATACTCGAAGCCCAGGCAACGGGACGGCCACCGCCAGCGACGACCCAGCACCAAGGTAGCAAATCGCTCAATTCCGGCCAATGTGCAGCTATCGGTCTCGGTGCCTTCGCTGCCTGTGGGCTCGTGCTGGTGCTTGGCCTGAGCAGACGACGTCTGTTGTCGAAGGAGGACAGTGGTTCCGAGGCGGGCACGACTGCAACGCTATCTGGCGCCCCTTCCATGTCGGAAACTGGTAAGTTAGTCGTCTTCCTCGAATCGGCACGCGCTGACCGCAATACAGCCTCTGTAGCACGCTCGTTCTGGCAGAGAACGGGACGACCGGCGACTCTCCCAGTATTCGCGCCGCCCGCAGAGCCGCACAAATGGTACACGCTTCAGCAAAAGGCGTTGAACGAGCAGTGGAGCATGCAGCCCAGCGACGAAGTCAAAACCAACGGCGGCAGAGTGCAAGTTAAACGCAAAGCGCCCGGGTCGCCGCTGCGTAACGAACTTTCGGTCTCGCGGACATCGGCTGAGGGTGCGTGGTGGACGGAGATTGCGAAGCAGTGAAAGCGGAGATGACGAGCGGTTCCAATGTCCTTCTCATGCACCCCAATGACCCCATACGACTTCACAGAGAACTCGTTGATTTGTACTACTTGTAAACCTCGTCACATGTTTATTACCTTATCTCACACGACTTCTGGAATCGCCAGAAGTGAAGTTTCCCTCGTCGTTGATGCTGTAATCCACAGTACTACCTGTACTATTTTGTTTGAAAACAAATACACGAATCCACCTCCGTGTTACATCGGTTACAGACAGTTAGTGTGTCGTGTCGACGTCAGAAGCGGAAGGGCGAACCCTTCGCGCAATTATGGCTAAAAGGAAACTGCAGGGCACCGTAGAATGACATGCATCGAGTGTATGTGAGCGACTAGGGTCTGACTGTTGCCTCATGTATATGGCCAAGTCGACGGGAGAAAGCTGGTTCGGCGAGGGAGCTTAGAGCCCATCGATCAAGTTGTTGACCAAGCTGTTGTTCGCCTGTAACGCGACGTCAGATGGTCCGACACCGCTACTTGCGTATGGTAGACGTACGAGAGGGTCCCCGAGTTGGACGAGGACGAAGATATTCCCAATGGTCACGTTCTTGATGCTGATGTTCCCGAGACTCACGTTGATGTTGCCGACCTAACGGGACATGAGCCTGAGCCTGGAGGAACATGCTCATAGTAACACATACCGCGACTGTGATGTTGCCCACCGAGGCGTCGACGGGGCCAACACCAACGCCGATCGGGTCGCCAGTCACTGTCGGTGCAGGCAGGTCGATGGTGGAAGTGGGGCTGCTGGTATCCGAAGTAGTGACCGTCGACGTAGTCCCCTCTTGCTTCAAGGGCGTAAGCGGCAACACAACGAAAAGAAAAGAAGAAGGGGCCGTAGACGTACGCGTCTGTCGAGACCATCCGGGCTGGCAGTCGGGCTGGCGCCGGCGTTCTGGGTGATTGTCGTCGAATCACTCGTTGTCGAACCAGCAGTCGATGTCGAGCTGGAAATCGAGGTTGCGGAGCTCTGCAGAGTAGATGAGTTTCCGCTTCATACGTGCTGTATACAGTCAACGCACAGATATGCTCGTCTGCGTGGCAGGACCAGCATTGCCGCCATTGAATGCCACAGACACTGAGAAGACAAAGGCGAAAGGCCGGTGTGAGGATGGATACCAAGACGACGTCCATTCGTTGCAAGAGAGGAAGCGTGAAGGAAGTCAGCATACGCCTTTGCTTGGCAGGATGTTGCGCGAGGCTGCTTACCGATGACAGTGACGTTGCCAATCGTGATGTTCTCCAGCCTGAGATTGCCGGTCAGCACGCGGTGACGGAGTTGGTCACCGTTGATGTACGCACTCGATATCTCCAGCAGCTACGGTGACCTACGAGCCAGTTCAGCACATAATTCGTGAGCACGTTATGTTATGGACATCCCAACTCACGTTGCCAATAGTAATGTTGACTGCACGCCAAATTAGGCAGTTGTCAACAAAAACGTGGGGTTCAACGCCAAAAGCCACGCGACGACGCACCATTGCCCTGCGCACCAAAACAAACAGTCGGTCAGTCGATCATAACATTAACATGTAACATTGAGGAGACGCACAATGCCAGCATTGACGCCGCCAATGGACGCGTTCACGCCGGGAAGGCCGACCGTCGGGTCACCGTCGGCGCGGGGGTACAGGCGCATCACGGGCAATGGCGACATGACCTCCTCGAGCGGCGTGCGCTTGCACACGCCGTGCTCCTCCTCGTCCGAGTTCGCCTGGCTGCTGGAGTCCGAGTCTGAGTCCTTGACGAACGGGCTCCGCAGGTGGAACGCGGCCGAGGTCATGCGCGCTGTCAAAAGAGCGTAGGCGAAGATAGCGAGTGGCGAGAACAGCATGGCGCAAGGGAGCAGCGAGCAGCGAGCGGGTGGGAGTGAGCTGAGTGAGAAGCGGGGAAGCCAGGCTGCAGCGTGATCTTTTCCCATGGGAAAAAGGATATATAGGCATGGCGGACGCCCGGGCATCAGAAGCGCAATTTCTGTCTCCCGTCGCGACGCGTCATAGTTGCCTTGCCGCACCGAAACAGGGCCTTTTCCCGCGTGCTCGACGCATTTGACGGTCATCCTAGGGTAATTGAGACGTGTCGCGTACGATTATCGACTGTTACATAGGGGTTTACATTGTGCAAAGTGGAGGTATGAAGACGAGGATGCGACGGCGGTTCTTGAATTCACATCAAATCGGACTCGGAGATCTCAGCAGACAGCGGCAGTATTTCGGTCCACAAGCGCATAACAACCAGCGTCGTACCACGTGCGTGAGGAACATCCAAAGCTAGAGACGCGAGAGTGAGCAGTAGAGTCCCCAAGTATTTTATGCTCAGGATAGTGCGATGACGTTAGTCAATTGATGATTGCCAATCACTTTCCCACACACTCAATCACCGGGCGATCTTCCCCGCGGGCAAGGACAATAATCTACGGAGTTTGCCATACGCAGGTCTATCTGGCGGGAGCTGTAGCTCTGTAGCTTACAAAGTTACATGTTCGATCCGCTTCAGGCTTTCAAGCAGGATCGATGGCAGAATTCCGGACAGCAGCTCCGAGTAGTACTTCGTTCATATCCTGTGTTGGCTATGTGCTCTCTGCATGTGCTCTACAGTCTACGGGCGTCTGGACGCGACTCCATATGAGGTGATCGTCTATCGAAGCGGGCTCTGCTGCAGTAGTCTAGATATTTGTAGGGCATGTGAAGGAATAGGTTCTCTGCGCAGGAAGTCTCGCCACAGTGCAGCAGGTGGGAATTGTTCTTGCGCCTAAAGCAGGGCCAGTCACACGTCCTCCAGCCTATGGTAAGAGAAAGATCATTACTTGAGCTGCGTAGTTGAGGACTCCTGTCGACGTGGCTAAGAGTCTCCGGGGCTTTGCGAATGCTTCGGAACTCCAAGGAAGACGCGTCCACGCGTGCCAGGAGCTCATTTCCTCGTGCAAATGTTACTTAGCATTTCAGCATTGACGGCATAGCATTGAACCCGGGAGGAGAAGGCGGACAGTGTGAGAGAGGACTGAGGAGGTGCGAATATTCTCGAGGAGCTTTTCTCACCTCGCGAAGCTTTTCAGGCTTCGAAGTGATAGTCCGGGGCGCCGGGTGTGGGGAATCAGGGGAATTCACGAGCATGAAGATTGATGGTCATGACAGACGCATCGCCTATCCTCGACCATCATGCTCCATCTTCGCGACGATCCTCCGCAAGAGGCAGTCCCGTCGAGCGCCGACTCCCCGCGGTGGCCGAGCTGGAGAAGCTGGTGAGAGAGAGAGCCGGTACCGGTGGGAAAGTGTCTCCAGTGTCGTGCGACGTCGAAGGAGAGAAAATTGGCGGAGCGTGACCTTGAACCGCGTGCGCCATGCTGTGTCTGGATCGCATCACATGCTGGACGACCTGGGATCCATGGCGGGCTCTGGTATAAATACGCCTAGCTCGCCGCGCAGACTTGGCCGTCCGCCGTCGCAATGCGTGTCTCTGCGTGCCTCGTCCTCGTCGCCGCCGTCGCGTCCTCGGCGCGCGCTCTCCTCGCGCCCGAGCCCGTCCAGGCCCATGTCGCCGTCGGCAAGCGCGCCGTCGACGACTATGTCGCGTCTGAAGGCCCCATCGCCCTCGCCGGTCTCCTCGCCAACATCGGGCCTTCTGGCTCCAAGTCCCAAGGCGCAAAGCCAGGCATCGTCGTCGCTTCGCCGTCCTTGACGGACCCGGTTCGTGCTCGCGACCAACTCCAGAGCTCTTACTGACGCGCTCAGGACTACGTGTTTGCGTGGATTCGCGACAGCGCGCTCGTGTTCAAGGCGCTCATCGACCGCTTCACCGACGGACGCGACTCGACGCGTCTTCCTCTTATTCTCCAATACGTCCAGTCCCAGTCCAACCTCCAGAACACCGACAACCCCAGCGGTGCAGCGCGCGGACTCGGACTCGCAGAACCCAAATTTGAGATTAACGAGACCGCATTCACTGGCGCATGGGGTCGCCCGCAGGCAAATTGTCCAAATCGTTCGTCAAGAAGCTTGCTAACTGTTCTCGTAGCGCGACGGTCCTGCTCTGCGCTCCACAGCGCTCATCACACTCGCCAACTGGTTCATCGCTCAGGGGAACACCTCCTACGTGACCTCCACGCTCTTTCCCATGATCACCCTCGACCTTAACTACGTCGCAACCTACTGGAACGACCAGACCTTCGACCTGTGGGAGGAGGTCCAGGGCCACTCCTTCTTCACGACTGCCGTGCAGCACCGTGCGCTCCGCGAGGGCATCGCGCTGGCTCAGAAGCTGAACAGCACGGCCAACGTAGCCTCGTGGACCTCGGAGGCCGCCAACGTGCTATGCACTCTGCAGGTACGCCACACACCGTGACGCCATGTGCTTGCGCACAATTCTACCGTTCTAACGCGCCGCGTGCAGTCGTACTGGCAGCCTTCTAATGCCTTCATCCTCTCCAACACCAACTCGGGACGCTCTGGGATCGACGTCAACTCCATCCTCACGTCCGTCCACACCTTCTCGTCTAACGCGGGTTGCGACGCGGTCACTTTCCAGCCTTGCTCCGACAAGGCACTCGCGGGCCACTTTGCTGTCGTCAACTCCTTCCGCGGGAGCCTGTACAGCATCAACTCCGGCCGCGCGAGCACTGCTGCTGTTGCGATCGGTCGCTATAAGGAGGACTCCTACTTTGGCGGTAACGTGAGGGCTTTACATTCTTCCATGCGTGACCAAAATGACTGACGTCGCATTTCCTGGCAGCCGTGGTACTTGGCCACATTTGCCGCAGCCGAGCAGCTCTACCTTGCGCTCTCGACATGGAATAGCCAGAAGTCGATCACTGTGACCGCCATCTCGCAGCCGTTCTTCGCGCAGTTCATTCCTGGCATCGCCGCGGGCACATACGCGTCGACCACGTCGACGTTCACGACCCTCACGTCTGCGATCCGCACCTATGCCGATGGCTTCATTGCCATCAACCAGCAGTACACTCCGGCGAACGGCGGTCTCGCAGAGCAGTTCAGCAAGTCTAACGGCACGCCGCTCAGCGCGGTCGACCTCACGTGGAGTTACGCGTCGGCGCTCACCGCGTTCGACCGCCGCGCCGGTGTCCTCCCGGCTGCATGGCCCGCTGCTGGCCTCACTGTCCCGAGCGGCAGCTCGTGCGGCGACAGCAGCACCACCTTGAGCAGTGTTACGTTCAACGTGAACGCGCAGACGGTCCTTGGCGGTGAGCGATACGGATTATGAAGCAGCAGGCCGAGGCTGACGGACTCGCGCGCGCACAGAGAACATCTACCTCACCGGGAGCGTCGCAGAGCTCCGCAACTGGTCTCCCGACAACGCCATCGGGCCCCTTTCGAACCCGAACTACCCGATCTGGACGGGTGCGTCGCGCTTGAGCTTGCGGGATTGCAGCTGATGGGATTGCAGTGACCGTTCAAGTGCCGGCGAACCAGACGATCGAGTACAAGTACATTCGCAAGAACGGCGGGTCTGTGGTGTGGGAGAGCGACCCGAACCGCAGCTTCCGTTCTGCGACGACTGGGGGGAGCGTGACGCTGAACGACGTGTGGAAGTAGAAAAAGACTTGTACGGATATCCGATAGTGTATACCACCGAATGTGCAAGCAGCGTTGTGATTGTGTAAAAGTGATGGTGGTGGTCGCAGGTCAAGGGGCGTCGGCCGGCTTCCGAGTCGGGCGGTGAATTTGAAGACCGCACTTGGCCTCTCGTTCGTCGGCGGAAAGAAGCATTCGCGCACGCTCACCCGCCATCTCTCACTCCGCGCCCGCCTCTCACCCGCTGCAACCAGCCAGCAATGCCCGCACCACGGGGTCGTGCTCAGAACCTTGTCCTCGCCGCGGACGAAGTCAACTGCCTTATATACGCCTACCTGCTCGATTCAGGTCCGTAACTCGCTCCCCGCCGCGCTCCCGGCTCACACAGACACCAGGATTTGAGCATGCCGCCTTTAACTTGCGCGCGGAGGCCCGTCTCGACGCGTCGCCGCACGCAAAAACCCACGTGGAGCGCGGCATGCTCATCGAGATGCTCGCAAAGGCCCTGCTCTACACAGAGGTCGAGGCTCACTGGTGCGCATCGCACATCTCTCTCCGCTTGCTCTCAACGCTCACTGTGTGTTTCCAAGGCGGGAGGGTGCCATGGTCAGCAACTGTCGCAACAACTTCTCCCTCATGCGAAAACACGTCTGCGCGTACGGCAAACACTCTCATCCCATAACCGTCCCGTTCCCGGACGCGATGATGTTCAACGGTGCCATGAACGGGAATAAACGCAAGGCGGGAGTGCTCGGACGCGACGATCACTTCGGCAAGCGAATGCGCACAATGGATCCCGACTCCATGGACCCCGAAGGTGCGCACCTCGGTCTCCCTCACTCTTCATTCACTAATCATAATGTAATCCGATTAGATGCTGAGGTGATCTCCTACGGATTCTGTCGCATCGCGGTCTCACCTCATCTCTCGCAGTACTATCGCGCGCTCGTATCTAATGGGACAAACGGCCGTCGACAACCACGCACGAGAGACGGTATGGGATGGCCCATCGAACAACTTCCCGCCGCGCGGGTGCTGCCTGGTAACAATGCAGAGGCGAGTCGGTGCCGGACGTCCGCGGTGCACGCGCTTACCGAGCTGCCTCGGGGGCGGAGTTTGCAGGTGCTCTTGTGCGCCTGGAGTGGTGCGGATGCGTTGTCGCTCGCCACTGGATCAAAGGACTCCTCCGTCCGCCTATGGGACCTCACGCCCACACCGGACCCTGCGGAGTTTGGCTCCGCGCTTGTGCTCTGGGATGCGCCGGAAGGACCTAGCGGCGACGGCGAGCGCGAGATCAACTGCCTCGAATGGAGTCCAGATGGCAAGATGTTGGCCGGCGGGAGCTACGACATGCATATGCGTGTCTGGAACAAGGACGGCACGCTGTACATGAACGTCCGCGCACACGAGGTTAGTCGGCCAGCCCGTCTTCTCGCAGAGGGAAGAACTCCCGTCTCACGCTTTTCTCTGCTTCCTTCGCACCGCCACGTGGTTTCTTCTTCACTTCGCCCGGTTTTGTAACATCCCACCCCACGGACACGGATCGGAAAAACGACAGGCGCCGGTATACGCCTGCAAGTTCTCTCCGTCTGGGAAACACATCCTCACCATCGCATTGGACGGCAGTTCGAGAGTTTGGGATGTAGAGACGAAAGCCCTCCTGAAGGATTTCACATTCCACTCAGGTTCGCTCCGGCTACGGCCGCTCTATCTCACCTTCGCATTCAATCGCTGACGACTCCCACTCATTCGCCTGCTTACCGTATTGAACTCGGATCCGTTCGATTAGGCTGCTGTCTCAACGCCGACTGGCTCAACGACGACATCTTCATATCGTGCGGGAGCGACTCGCTGATTCTTGTTGTCTCGCTGCACGCCGCGGTACCCCTCCGCACACTCACAGGCCATAAAGGCGAGGTCAACCAACTTGCACTGACGGCGGACCGCGGCATGGCGGCTAGCTGCGGCGACGAT
This sequence comes from Exidia glandulosa HHB12029, assembly GCA_001632375.1. Lineage (NCBI taxonomy): Eukaryota > Fungi > Basidiomycota > Agaricomycetes > Auriculariales > Exidiaceae > Exidia > Exidia glandulosa. The sequence goes on along the minus strand of KV425886.1, from coordinate 104,924 downwards.
GCGAAGGCGATCGTATGGGACCTCGCGCCGTTGCGCAACCTCCCGACCGACGTGCTCCCTATCGGCTATAGCGAGACATCTGTCACTCTCGGCGAGGGCGAGAATGCGCGTGAAGTGTATAACCCTGCAGTGCATGGAACGGCGCAGGTTTCGACGCTGAGAGGTCACGATTCGACTATTGCGCAGGTCGTATGGGCTCCCCTCGCTGCTGGGCAGACGGCACAGAAGATCGCCGCAACGTGAGAGAACACAAAGACAGTGAGAGTAAAAGTCTTTCTTTTCTGACTTTTCTTTCTTTTGTTTAGGTGTTCGTTCGATTGTACGGCGCGGATATGGGATGTGACTACCGGCACGTGCTTGCACGTGATCGCAGGTCACTTGGCGAAATGCTACGCCGCTTGCTTCAGTCCCGACGGACGATACGTTGTCACTGGTGCAGGAGACGCGTCGTTGTTCGTCACCTCTGTCAAGGTGAGTTTTTCCTCCGTCTACAGACGTTTCTCGCTCGTTTGAATCATTTGAGTGGTTGTGGGCATCCGTCCACTCTAGCATAGTGATCGCCTGTCCCTTACGTGTTTTGAATCTTCTGGCTGTTTGGAAGACGTCACCTGGCAAATTCTCTCTACGTTGTTCTTCGCAAAGAAACTACCCCGTTTCCACTACCTAACCCTAATCACCAAAGCCACCTCTATTCCATACCAACCCCCTCGCTTGCCTCTTGAACTGCAATTCTCACTCCCATATTCATTTTTCCACTTATCGCGTTTCAACTACAACTTGACGTAACTTTCCTCCTTCCTCCTCATTTAACCACACCGATCGACCAACAACTAACGCCATTTGCAGACGGGCCAACGCGTCTGGGAATGGCGCGACGCGCGACGGGGCGCGGTCAACCACGTTGCGTGGCAAGCGGGCGGGACAGCGCGGAGCCTGCTCGCGGTGTGCCTCTCGCGCCAGGTGGCGGTCATCGATACGCGGATGTTGCCTGGCATGTCTCCGCCCTCTGCCCCTCCCGGACCCGCGCCTCTAGCTATCACAGCTTCATAGTCGTTACGAAGGTGAACGCGGAGAGGGGAGAATGTTTCTTGTAGACGCCGTCGTCGGTTTTGGACGACATGTACGCCGTACCCGCCTAACGTTTATACGCCGAGCGCGATGATGATGTGTAGAAGAGCCACGGTGGACGCGCCCGATGTTGACGATTCATCTAAGTACTATACAATGTCCCCATGTGTTATGCTATTGCTGTTGTTCGCGATACTCCTTGAGGATGACAGCGATCATGTCTTCGAACGGGACTTGGCGCGGCGCGTTGCGGGGATACGACGGTTCGCGGTCGTATGCGATTTGGGCGGTAAGGAGCTACGGTATGAGGTGTGAGAGAGACATGTGGAGAGGGGAGAGGAAGACGCACGAGAATGTCAGCTGTAAGACCTTTGATCGGGCTGTGTGTCGTTCTACACGTCGCAAGTTCAGTTGAGAGAAGATGAACGGAGGGAGACGTACCGAATGCGATGCATGCGGTACTGCATACCGTACAGCCACTCTGTATCGCTGGTGTTGTAGACCTCATCTTCATACGGCCAATCTGCGCTCCCCTTGTCCACTAGCTTTCCCTCGCCCAGGGATAGAGATACAGACGGATCGAGCACAGCATCGAGCCGGTAATGCCATATTGCTGCAACCTCAGAGGCGGAGGGCTGGAGTGTGGAGAGGACCGAGAGGTCGGTGAGGAGCGCGAGTACTGGGACGACGAGCAGACGGTGCAGCGAAGGGAACGGCGGGAGCGTGCAAAGGAGATGGACCGAGGATGATTGGAGACCGACTTCTTCGTGCGCTTCACGGAGCTGTCCAACGCGGCATGTTCGGTCAGTGAGGACATACTGTACGGCATGGACGAACTCACAGCCGTGGTAATGGGGCTGGTCTCGTCCGGGTCTGCCTTGCCCCCTGGGATGAGAGTGAGATGTTTCTGTATGGGATATGGGATTTGAGACGGACCTGGACAAGCGGTTTGTCCTGCGTGAGTACGGAGGGCAGCGGAGCGTGTGGTAAGCAGGACCTCGAGCTGGCCGTCTGCGTTCTCGAAGAGCAGCACTGGAGAACGACTGGTAAGCAACAGCCTAAGCTGCCCGTCGTCGCACGCACCGAGAACGGCGGCCATCTTCGTGCGTGGATAGTCTACGCTTATACGCCGCTGAGCGCTGAGCTGGCGAGCACACGACCTGCGCGAGACGAACTTACTGTGGCCATTGCGCGTTATCGACGCCTCTGCCGTTCTTATCGCCGTAATCGATCAGACGGTCTACGCACAGTCTGGAGGCGGCGGAAAGAACGGCGGTCATGGTGCAAAGTCAAAGTGGCTGAAGTCCGACTCGCGCTCTTTGCACACCGCCATGCCCGGCATCGAGCTCATCGACGGCCCGCCCAACTTCACGACCCCCGAGCAACATGCCCAGCTCACGAGCGCGACGCCAGACTCGTTCAACGACATCCCGCCCGTCGCGCGCCATATAGAGCAGAACGTGACCTGCACGCTCGAACCACCGCTCGACGGCGCCGCCTCCACAAACGCCCGCGGCACGTTATACGTTACGGAACGGTACCCTAGCGTCTTATAGAGCTCTAAAATTCTCGTTTGACGCGTCTTTGGGTTGCAGGGTGCTCGCGTTCGTCCCGGCGCAGGAGGGTGCGCGCGGATTCTCGACAGACTATCCGACGCTTATCCTCCACGCCATCTCGCGCGGTGAGGAGGGTCCAATGCTGTACTGCCAGCTCGACGAGAGCATCGGTCTGCGCGAGAACGAGGATGACGACCCCGAGGCCGAGTTCGACACCCTGCGCGAACTCAAAATCGTCCCTTCCTCACCAGACGCGTGTCAGTACTAGTGCTTTTCATCCCATTCCATCTCGAATTCAATACTAATACTCTGTTCTATCCAGTGGAACCGATATTCGAAGCGATATCCATCTGCGCATCGCTCAACGCCGACCCGTACGACGGCGACGACGACGACGCCTTCATCGACGCGCCCGAAGGAGGCGGTTCCGCCTTCCCGCAGTTTAACGGCGACGACGAAGAGCTCTCCGAGGTCGGCCGGGTGCGCTCTGCTCCTTCTACAGACGCGCGTTTCCACCCGTACTAGCCCACCACCTCAGGCCGCGCTCGCGCATCTCGAGTCCATCATCGATTGGGATCATCCAGCCAGCGGGCCTCGCCCAGCGCATCTCCAGCAGCAGCAGAATGGGACGAAGGAGGAGGGCGAGGAAGAGGTAGACAAGTCCGCGTGAGAAGGTCTTGACGTACAGCTGGGATTGTTCATCTTGAAAAAGTATATAGGATACACGTTAGTGTAGATCTCCGGGCGATGTACGAACGATGACTCCCTGGTTAATTCTATGTGGTGAAAGTCACGATCACGAGTAAACGCGATCGGGCGGGGAGTGAAAGCGCGAGAGCTTCTTCTTTGTCTCCATGAGATTTGAATGCACCACTTCTACGTCAGGCCGTTCTATGCCTAGCACGCGGTGATCCCTATATCCCCGGTAGCAACATATTGCAGGAAAGTATCGTTCTGTCACGAAATAAAACGCAACTATCTTAACCCACGATGGTGAACGCAGCATGCCGCAGGTCGTTCAATTCATGTCGTTCTATACTACAACACAGCGAGACATACGCGTGCAACATGACCTCACAACTCCTGCATCAGTCGTCTCTTGTCCGCTTCGCAGTAGGCGGCGAAAAGTCCTGCAACGGACCCCAATCGAACGCAGCCGTTTTCGCCGCCTGTGGATTCGCAGTCGGACTCGGACTCGTATTCGCAGGCGGAAGCTTCACACTCCCCACATGCCGTGCCTGTCGTCTACTGCCCGACCCTCCCGCGCGATTGGCAAGCGAACTAGTACTGTCGCCGGCATCGGGGCTGGGAGTCGGGGTGAGAGCGGTGGCTGTGGGCCAGTTGAACGCGGGTAGGGCAGGCGGTGGCGTCTTTGGGAACGAGGTCGCGTTGAAGAGGGGAGCGATCGGTGCAGAAGTGGAGGCGGTGGTGTCACGGTTGAAGAAGTTCAGCGAGCCCGAAGACGGTAGCGCACTCGCAGTCGATCCGAACAATGGACGGGACGCCGGCGCAACAGCAGCAGTACTCTGGCTCTGGCTCTGGTGCTGGCTCTGACTCTGGCGGAGCGTCTGTACAGCAGGCGCGTCGGATGCCACGCTCAAAAGCGGTTCAGTACGCGCGCGAGAGAGCAGGTTCTTGAGTCTCGCCGCGGTATTCTCGGCTGCGAGTGCGTCGTTGGCGGCGCGTGCATGCGCGACGCTCGCCTGGCGTGCGTGTTTCGACGTCTCCGCGTTAGTTTTTACGCGTGGCGGCGATGCGACGGCTGGGGAGATACGGAGAGCATCGACAGCGGTGACGAGTCTGGAAACTTCTGCGGCACGCTGGTCGAGGGCAATGTCGATGTTACGGCATGTGCGGTTGACCGTGTCAAGTGTTGGAGCCCTGTAAGAACACACCGATGAGATAATGGATAGAAAGGAATAGACGAGACTTACTCGATGCGATGCCGCCCGGTACGGTGCATCTCCAACCGCCTTCGTTGGCTCTCAAGGACATCTTCGAGTTGTTGTATCCTGTCGCCAACAGTCTAAAGATAGTAACGTTAGTGTCAGAGAAACAAGACGCATTCGTGGCTAATACTGACCTGCATCTGCTTACGAAGCTTCGCCTGGCTTTCCTCCTGCTCTGGTCCGAGGCCACGAACATTGATCATCCGCTTGAACTCGGGATCCTTGTTCGCCTTCGAGTACCGCACCATCTCTTCCTGCTTCACTTCGGCTGTAGAAGTAAGGACGAGCGTGAGCCCACGTCGGCTTGTTCCTGTATCGCAAGCCGCACGCACCTTGCAGCTGGAGACTCTGCAGCTCCGCAAACGACTTGGCAATGTCGATCGCATGCTCCTTGAGCGTGGCAGTCTCGCGATCCAGCCCTTTGACGATCTGTTGGAACGCGGCAAGGTCACTGATACCCCACTTCTCCACATTCGCGAGGTCCTGGAGAGTCCTTCCGCCACGCGGCGCAACAATCTGCGCTCGTTGCTCTACAATCTTGCGTGCCTCGACGCCCAGCTGAATATCAGATGTCAGCTCATTGAACGTCAGGAGCAAAATTGGAAACGACATGCCAGTTCGAGCTCGCGTGTCATGTGGACGTAGATCTCGGCGAATTGCTGCTGCAGTGGTGTCTCGCCAGGCGTGGGTTGAAATTGTTGGCTCTGTGTAGTCGGCGTGACTGGTGGTGGATTCAAACGTGCAGGCGAGGTCATCGTGGGAGGTGGAGACGGCGATGGGCCAAGGGAGAATGGTGGCTTAGGGAATGGTGCAGACACTGGAGACGGCGCACCGCTACGCATTCCACCGAGCATCGAGTTCGCAGACGTCGGTGTCGGCGCGGTGGGGAAGAGCGGCGGGGACGGCTTCTTCTCGGCATCTGTGAAACCAGGGAACGGCGAGAACGCCGGTTTGGGAGGGAGGGAGAGGTTGAGTGCTGGTTTCTGCTGGGTGGCCTTCGACGGGCCGCTGGCTTCCTCGTCGGCAGTAAAAGGCGGGTTGGACGCGAGTGGCGAACTGCGTGCAGGCATGCCTCCAAAAGCGGAGACCGGACGTCCTCCAACGGGGAAGGCCTTGGAAGGCACGACCCCGCCCGTTGGCGTCTCAAACCTGGGGATGGGAGCAGTGACAGGCGGCGGCGGTTCGCTGGCAGCTTTGCTTGTTTCCGTCTTTGTAGGAGGAGGCGTGAGCCTGAATGCTGATCCAGAGGCTGGGGCTTCCTCAGACTTCGCCTTGGGTTTGTCAAATGCGCCAGTATGGCCAGGCTCGTCGTCCTGTAACTCGCCTTCCTCGCCTTCCTCTTCCTCTTCGTCCTCCTCCCCTTCTTCTTCTCCATATCCATCCTCTCCGTCCTGTTGTGGTTTGAGATCAGTATACACTGCCACCGTGTTCGTGGAGTCGAGCGTACCTCCAAGTCGTAATCTTCTTCTTCACTGTCGTACTCCTCGGCCCCTTCACCCTCGGGAAGGTCGACTTCTTCAAGATCATCATCCCCTTCTCCCTCCTCTTCACTATCCGGCGGCAAAGGCTCGACCCTCGACGGAGGAGGCGGTCCCATACGGTCGAGGAGCGAGGGCGACTTAGCTGGTGCTGCTCCGATGCGGTCGAGAAGAGATGGCGACTTGCTCGGCGAAGACGACTTTTCGTCGTCGTCTTTCTCCTTCTCCTTCCCTTTGCCCTTGTCATTGGCAGGCGTCTGACCAAAGCCGCTAGGTTTCCCTGGCGTTGCAAAGGCCGAAAACGCGCTTCCGGATGGAGCAGTCGGTGCGCTGAACTTGCTTGCAGCGCCCCCGAAAGCGCTGGACTGGCCGAAGATGCTGCTGCCACCGAAGATGTTTGACTGGCCGAACACTGGTCCAGGCGCAGCGCTCGGCGTTGCGCTAGTGGGCGTCGACGGAGTACTCTCAGTCTTCGGTGTCGACTGCGGACTAAACGCTGATGCGATCGGTGTAGAGTTCGCGAAAGACCCAAAGCCCGATGTCGACGTGCCTTTACCGAAGGCGCCAAACCCGGCCGCGGGCGTCGAAGGAGTCTTCGATGGCGAGGGAGTCGGTGTAGTGTCGGTCTTGGGAGCAGTTCCGAATGCGGTACTCCCGGGTGTCGAGAACAGGCCATGTGTGCTCGGAGTCGCAGGCGTCTTCGAAGGTGACGTCTGTGGCGTAGACGCACCCTTCGCGGGCGTAGTCGTCGGAGTCGAAGACGGGGGCGCAGCTGCAGCTGGAGGTGCTCCCAAGCCGAGACCGAGTGAGCCAAAACTCAACGCCGCGTCGCCCTCGGTCGTAGGCTCCTTATCAGTGATCTCGGTCTCAGGGAATGCCTCTTTACGCGCTGGTTCGTCGTCATCGTCATCGTCCTTTCTGTTGAGAGCGCGACCAAGACCGATAGATGAAAACGCTTGAGTGGGCTTGCTGCTGGTCCCGCCGAAAATGGTCTTCGCAGCGTCTTCCTTCCCTTCCGCAGGTTTCGTACCTCCAAATGAAGTAGTCCGATTGGCAGCAAACGCAGCGAAGCCACCTCCAGAACCGAAGGAGGGGGCGGCTGGTGCAGCCTCTTTCGGCTTATCCTGTGCAGGAGGTTTCACCCCGAAGCCTAGAGAGGAGGTTTGCCCAAACGCAGTAGGACCTGAAGGAGCGCCGGGAGGTTTCCCAAGGCCCAAACTCCCGAGAGATGTAGGCTTGCCGAATCCTGCACTCGCGACGCTTTCCTTCTTCTCCGCTGCGCCTGCGGCTGCTAGCGCAAACGGAGAAGGTTTAGAGTCGCCGCCCTGCGCGCTGCCGAATGCTCCAAAGCCTGAGCCCGGCTTGGTGAACGCGCCGAGTCCTGTAGTCGCAGGAGGCGTGGAAAGCTTCGGCGCTTCAGCAGGTTTCGGAGACGTGTCGCTCGCTGGGGGCGAAGATGCAGCACTGCCAAATGACGCTGTCTTTCCCGCAAAAGCTCCAAATCCGCCGGAGGCCGGCGTAGATGATGAGCCCAAAGCTGCAGGTGCCTTCGGCGCCGCACCAAATCCGAATCCCGTCTGACCGAATGCAGGTGCGGGAGTCGAGGTCGCTCCAAACGCTGGTGGTTTGCCAAAGGGAGACGAAGCAGCGGGGGTTGTAGTTTCGGTAGCCGAAGCTGCAGCCGCACCAAATGTCGACGGCTTGCTCGCAAAAGCGCCAAACGCACCACCGCTGGCTGGAGCAGCGGGAGCTGTAGGACCAGCAGGCGGCTTGGCTGGTTGACCGAAGCCCAAGCTCGACTGCCCGAACGTCGGTGCAGCAGGAGAAGCTGCTGCTGGCGCTTGGCCGAAGCCGAAGCCAGTCTGACCGAACGCGGGTTTGGAAGCGGGTGCACCGAAGGGAGACGCTGTTGATGCAGCGCCAAAGGGAGAAGTCGTAGTTGTGGTCGACGTCGCAGGCTTGGTGTCTAATGAAGATGCTGCTGCTGCTGCTGCAAACGGACTTGTCCCTGAAGGAGCGGCACCGCCGAACGACGGCTTATTTCCGCTTTCGAAGGCAGAGAAGCCTCCACCGCCAAAGCTCGGTGCACTCGTAGCAGGAGCCGCGGGAGCGGCGGTGCTACCGAAGCCAGTAGATCCAAAAGCAGGTGCAGCAGACGATCCGAAGCTTGTTGAGCCAAACGCTGGTGCGGTCGAGGTAGTACCAAATGCTCCTGTGGGCTTCGGAGCTCCAAATGGCGAGGTCGACTGGGCGGCTGCGGGCTGGCTGAACGGCGATGGCTGAGACGCAGGCTGGGTGTTGGTGGGCGGTGGCGTAATCGGCCGCGCGCTCATAAGACTCGAGCCAGGCACGCTAGTCATTCCAGGATACTGTCCCTCCCTCTGCGCGATGACATGCCACGCAACCAATGCGCCTTCGCTCGTGTACGCCATCAAGATGGGCGCGGGCGGGAGTTGCGGGGTGTCGTCTCCAGGTTGCTCGCTCATGTCGAGCGACTCGTTCGCAGTCAAGTCCAGCTCAAGCCCAAACAACGCACTCTCGTCCATTTCAGCTGTGAGGGGCAACGCTGGACGAGACGTTTCCTCAAGCGCGAGATTTCCCCACTGCTCGCCGACACATCCGATAACACCTATGTCCGACGCTGGCCCGTCGCCAGCAAAGATGAGGAACTTGACGCTGCCCCAGTTCTTGAGCACGACGTTTAGCGGGCCGGGCACGCGCTTCGCGCCGTACGGCAAGCACGGATTCTCGAGCGTGACTTCGCCGTTGTTGGCAGGGTTTTTGTCGTGCTGGACGATCAAGTGGGTCTCCTCGGGGGCGTCGACGCTCTCGGCATCATAGCGCGCAATGGCCTGAGGGGGCGCGTAGACGACATGGAAGGTCGGGTTGGCGAGCCAGGTCGTCGCAATCGGACAGCACTCGTTCAACGCCGGGTTGGAGGGACGCGGGACATGGCCCTTGAGCGCTAGCATGGACGTGTCTTGCGGTGTATAGAGAAGAATATCGCCACTGTGAGTGCCGATCGCGATTTGTTTGCCTCTGGGAGACCAGGAGACTGCAAGACGTGTGAATGACAAGCGACGGCGAGAGCGTGGACGGACCTGATACCGGCATAGCATCGAGATTCGTCGAGGAGTACCACCCGCCAATGATCTTGTGGTTCACAACATCGAGCACTTCGACGTAAAGTCCACGATCTTGCCCATAAACGCCACGCAAAACAGCAACGAGTTCCGGGTGGTCGCCAGGATTGGGATAGAGAGCGCGTGGGTAGCCCGACGGTTCTGACGGAAATACCATGGGTGTTGGACGCTGGATGCGGCTCTGTGAGCTGAAAGTCTCAAGACCGCGGTGTCGGCGTGCGTACCTCAGACGAGTTGAGGAAAACGTTTACGTCAAACACGAGGATGGGACCCTGCGCAAAGGCGACGACGAGACGGTCGTCGTTGGCGGCAAACTTGAGCAGGACTGGCGTCTCGCCCGCGCAGTCAAAAGTCTTTTGTGGCGTGTACGGTATGAGGTTTTCTTCTGCTTTGCCAGTAGCAAATGTTTGTCGCAAGCTGGCCAGAGTCCCAAGCGCAATAGCTGATGCGTGCGTAAGTTTATTGGGCTGGAGCACTGGCGGGTATGGTGCGCACCGAATTGCTGCGACTTGGACTGTTCCTCCGTGCGGATGACCGCGGCGAAACATCCCTTGGACGTGGCTACAGCGAATAGAGATACGGGTCCATTAAACGCCTTCGAGTCGAGCGGATATGGCGACACGCGCAGATGAGCGTGTTTGTTCAATAATTTGAGCTGGAGGAACTAGATTGCGAGACGAGTCAGTGCGGGCGTCGTTCAGACCGGTCGAACTCACTTCAGCGTTGATTTCCTGGCCGGATATCGACGGCCGTAACGGCCCCGAGTATTGCGGGACTTGAAGCTGGTTCACGTTGGCGGAAACGACCTCCATGGTAGGAAGCCAGGTCGACGCGCCTAGCCAACGCGTGAGTCGGCTCTTTGCGGTACGGAGCCGTGCTAAAGCCACCGGCTGAGTCCGCATCCTGAACCCAAACGCTCACCATGACCGCCTCTGACCCTTACCTCGCTCATATTCTCGCCCGCATCGAGAACGACGTCAGCTTCCTCGCCGACCAGGGTGTGCTCTCCCCGGCCGACGCCAGGGTCATCGCGTCCAAGCTGTCCGCAGCAGCACTGCCGACGCCGGCGGCCACGCCGGCCTCGACGCCGTCAGCGGTCTCCTCAGTCCTCGGCGCATTCAAGCGTGCGCCGTCGGCTCCAGCAGCCCCGCCGCCACCGCCCAGAGCAGAGCCCGAGCCCGTCATGGTCGAGGCGCTGTGGGACTGGGAGGATCAGGTGCGCAGTTCAGTGCTCGCCACATAGCGTCTCATCAGCTCACGTTCTGCAGGAGGGTAACGACCTCTCGTTCCGCTCTGGCGATCGCATCGAGCTCATTGAGGAAACGAACGATGACTGGTGGACGGGCCGCATGGGCGCGCATACCGGTCTCTTCCCCGCCAACTATGTCAAGAAAGTACCTCAACAGCCAACGCACACCAACAACCGTGCCTCCGCGCACTACGCGCCCAGCCAGGCGTACAAGGCGTCTAACCTCAACCAGTTCCGGGCGCCCCCGCCGCCCTCCGGCAAGTCGGGCTACGACCCTATGGCGCAGCCGCCTCCCGCCACGAACGCTGTCGGTCTCACGCAGCCCGCCGTTGACGAGAAGAAGAAGAGCAAGTTCGGTGGTTATGGCAAGACGATGGCCAACAGCGCCGCCGGAGGCGTTGGGTTCGGTGCAGGGTGCGGCGACCGCGGTACCGCTGCTGTTTGTGATCAACACTAACATCATACTCTAGTGCGGCGATCGGAGGCGGATTAGTGAGGGCCATCTTCTGATAGCCCTATACTGACGCGTTGCGTCGATAGGTGCTGCTGTCGGATCCGGCATTATTGGAGCTATCTTCTAGTTGTCGTACTTCTGTTTCTCAGCTTGTTGTAACTATGCATATTATCGATGGACAAGCAATGCCACACCCTATCACAGAGCTCTCTTGCATGCAGTATTCAACATGGACCTTTCCTTCACTTCTCACATGTTCATGTCTGAGATCAAGGCAGCGGGCAATCATCTGAATTCAAGCCTTAAAAGTGCGGGACAATGTACATTAGTCATTACAAAGTGAGTTTAAAAGCCTATTTTCGTGGCATTGTAGCAATGCCCGCTTAATTGGCATAAAATCCGATGGAGGCGGCTGTCAGGCAAGCTAATCTCAGCGGCTAGAACAACAAGAAACAGAGAAAGCACGTACTTGTACCGGCCAATGCAGCCATGATGTGGCAAGAGGTGCGTGTATAAAGCACCTCTTGTGTGCAATGGAGGTAACATGGGGCCGGCAGGTAAGTTGAGCGTTGTGGGCCCGAAGGCCGAGAGGACGAGGACGGGTCTAACATCGGTCGAGAGACGAGCTGTCGAAACTGAAGGCAGCTCGCGATCGCAGCTCCCCAGTTTATATGATTGAGCGTGCGGACGGCGGGCCGGAACGTCGCGCTGTGTGCGCGCGCTGCGACGTTCTTCGGCCATCTGCGCGAGAGACGGGGGGTGTGGAACGCCCCTGATGGAAAGGGCAAAAACGCGCACACTCGGAGCAGCGCGGCGATCCCGGGAGAGTGCGTCTTTGTTTGCAGGGCGCTTGACTCAAGAGTGAGCACCAATTTCGGCGCGTGCACCCGCCGGGGCACCGGGCAATTGCAACGCGTCGCGGCACCTGATCAGCTGAGGTCGCAGGATTCAGAATGACGCGCCCGGTGCCCAGACCTTGCCCCCTGCACGCACCGCGTCAATTGCTTCCTTGGCATTGTTCGGGTCGTGCCAACCTACCCTATTGACTGGCGATCCGTAGCACAGGAGCGATGTGACGTGTCGAAGGGAGAGGCGCGTGCGGTCGGGAAAAGCGTTAACGCATTGCGGCTTCGAAAGACGCGACAGTGCGTCGCTACCCGATATGGACTTGCTGCTCGAATCTTGAGCCATGTCCGGGGATCTCAGAATAGTACGCAACGCAGTGGCGTGGCGAGATCTCACGACGTCGGCGCGGGCAGTGGCTATCTATCTCTAGATCTGAACTCACAGTGAAAGGTAAGACTGCAAGAACCCTCTCTCTCCCGCCGGTCAGGTACGTAGCGTTAGTCATGGCGACAGGGCAGTGGAAATGTGTGAAGAAAAACTCCAAGAGTCGCCCGCGGCACGCGTACGCGTACGGCAAACGCCACCTTAAACGTGAAACTGAGGTCGTCTTCATGTAAAATGAGCTTGTGTGTTGGTCGAGTGCGCCATGTGGATTTCATTTTGAAGGCGGAAGAAGGACATGGGTCCGAGGACTTTGCCGGCGTGCGGGCTTCGTGGCGACAGCAGCCTGAATCCTTTTCATCTAGTCACATCTGGGGACCGCCATATGCGTCGCCGGCTCATGTCGACCCTGCTGCGCCTTGTCAGGAGTTTGCGCAAGCCTTTCGGAGTCTATGACCGCGCCACGTCCATATGCGACTTGAGTCATTGACAGCGGTTCGTCGGAGCGATGCAATCAGTCAGAGCCCGCACGTGAGGGGCCAAACAGCTCCCTTGCGTCCCTACCACTACCTTCTGCTGATCATTGACGATGACCCTGCCGATTTTAACAACGCAAATCTACCTCGCGAGGGTGGGAATAAGAGCTCTATGCGCCCCGTACGTCTCGTCCCTGCCAATCCACGCTTCGAGGCTGATGTGGGTGTCTGCGCAACCAGAGGTTCCGCAACGACAGCGCTCTGATCCTGCTGGATCTCCGTACACTTCGTCATTTACAATGACTCGGACAGGGTAGCGGGTCGCCAGCGTATCGACGCGAAACGGTCGGGGCGTGATCTGCGGACACCGTACGGCACCGCCTGTCTGTTTTTATCGTTCGAGGATGACTGATATCCGCCCTGCAGGTCAGCGATTATGAACGCTGGCGCTTCGAGCGAGTCAAGAGCAGGGCGCCGATAGCTGTCAGGCAAACGCGGCTTGGTATTCGAGTCGACATACGTCGGTCAGTGCCAGACGCGGACAATAGAAAGACTGTGGCGAGGACTATTGTAGATGCAGCAGCGACGGCGGAGCGGCCATGGAATTCCCAGCGATGGACAGGACGCGAACCTGTTCCCAGACCGGAGCGCTCACCCAGGGCTCACGAGCGCGTACTGCGTGTCGCAGGAAGACCGGCCGTCGCTCGTTGTCTTTCCCTCGCACTCAGCCTGCCTACAATTCGATCAACCTTGCAACGGCGGACACCCGCCGATAAACTTCAGGAGTGAAACGGCGCCAAAGGTGTCGAAGCAGGCGACGGAGGCCGCAGCGCCTGCAGCGCCTGCTCTGAAGGCCGACACGGTCTACACAGTGCGTCCGTCCCGTCTACGCGATCTTCGTTTGCAGTGCCTTTGTTCACGCGCCCGGCGGAGAGCACTATCAAATGCATTCAAACAAGGTGCCCAAGCAACTGGACGATGGCATCGTGGCGACACGTTCAAGCGTTCGGTTCCGGCACGACCGGAATCGTTGGGAAAGCACGTGAGATGAGGGACGAAGATTCGAGGATTCTACAGACGCCAGGCCATTGCTTTGCGGGTACGTTGGCAGCCCGAGCATCCCGGTGGTGTACATGTCGCCCAATGCAGATGGAACGCAGCCGGTCGGAGAGCCGCGACACTGGAGAACCCCATGGGAGACGTTACCCAGAATGGTGCGAGCACAGAGAGACGATCGCCCTGTCAAGGATTTCCCTAGCTTCGCAAGAGATAGGACACGGCGGAGAACATCAAAGGCCCAGAGCGCAGTAAGAGATGACGGTGCAAGTGACGCTGCGTTAGAGAACACCACGCTGTCGAGATCAGTGAACACCGTAAAAATACACATATTTGGTTTCAATGCACGTCAGAGAGACTGTCACGCATAGTTCCTGCCGCCGGAGAGAACGAAATGGCGAAGTTGCTCGAGTAATGTGGCGCTCTCCTCGTCTGAGAAGTCGAGCTCTTGGACCTCCAAGCCATGGCGCATATGCTCTGTCGATGTCGACCCCGCGAGCGGCGTGATGCCCGACGTCTGGCAGAGCTTGAAGACAACCTGCTGAGGAGTGCATCCCTTGGTGTGCGCAAGGGTCTCTACGGCATGATGCGCGAGGAGACGGGGAGAAGAACTGAGGGTCCAAAACGATCTCAAGGATATCATCAGCATCCCGCTAGTCGACAAGAGAGAGAGGTCGAACGTACTGGAAGACAATGCCATTCTTCACGCAGTACTGCCAGACGTCGGCGTTCCAGCCGTTGCCCTGGTACCATCGATTTTGCACGATATCGACCTTCTCTCCGCTCGCCTCGTGCAGCGCGCGCACGCTCGCGACATCGTATATGTTGCTGATACCAATTAGGCGTACCTTTCCCTCTGCACGTAGACGTGCAAGGGACAGCCAGGCCTCGAGAGTCTGCTCGGGACGAGGGAACGGCCCATGCAAGATGTAGGCATCGAGGGTGTCGGCGTGCAGATTACGAAGAGAAGACGCAAAGGACTGTGAGATTTGCTGCGGTATTGGGGCATCCTTCGTGTATGGAATGGGCTTTGAGAGGTCGTGGCCGCTCAGAGGGGTGAACCTAGGGTTGTTGGTGCGTGAAAGAGTGAGAAGAAGGCCGCACGCGCACTTTGTTTGGATATAGAAGTCCTCGCGCTTGAAACCCTGGTCGTACATTTTCTTCAGGGCAGCGCCGACAAGATCTTCTTTGTAATGCTTGGTGTGCGTCTTGTGTCAGTATCCCGTGGCTGACAGTAATTCGAGGGCCAACCTTGGGCTGGCCAGCGGTGTCTATGGCGCGGAAGCCTTGCTGGATGGCTGCCACGACGAGGTCTGTGGTCTTGGACTCTTTCCAGGCTGTGCCGTATATAATCTTAGGGTACGCCATGACGGTGGAAGACAAGGAACGAGCGAGTCGGACCTGCGCCATGTCTCAGGCTCTCGTCGGACACAACCGGTGGCGCGTCTCGTCCGCCTCGTACACCGTCTGCGCCAGTTTGGAAGATTCAGAGTATGTACTCGAAATCGAGGGCGAAGAGAGAAACACGGTTCGGCGTTGACCGAGAACGGCCTTGACTCCCTACCACCATGCAAGGCTCGTACCAATCCATTTCAAAGCGCCATGTTCTTACGGCGAGACAGGCTTCAACAAGTACTACCCACCAGACTACGATGGCGAGAAACATGGGAGCCTGAACTCATACAGAGGTCAGTCCTCGTACCGACTCATAGCAACAGCGCTGACTCGTCCCACAGGCAAGCACGCGCTCGGTGACCGCGCCCGCAAGATCGACCAGGGAATTCTCATCGTCCGGTTTGAGCTGCCTTTCAATATATGGGTGCGTCCTACACCTCATGAGCTGCTGCAATACCTGATTACCTGCTCAGTGGTACGCGTCTTTCGTTCCTACTTGACCTCTACTCTAGGCTGAATGACATCTATAGTGGTCACTGTAATGCTCACATAGGCATGGGCGTTCGTTACAACGCCGAGAAGCGCAAGATCGGCGCGTACTACACAACACCAATCTTCGCCTTCCGCTGTAAATGCCACTTGTGCGCCGGATGGTTCGAGATACAGACCGACCCGAAGAACACTCGATACGTCGTCACGGAGGGAGCGCGTCAGAAGGACGAAGAATGGGATCCCGCAGAGAACGGCGGCTTTGCCGTACACGGTGCGTTCCTGCTTGCGCTCTCGTTTCAATTTCCTGATAAGCGTTCAGAGAACGACCCGACCAAGGCTCCTCCGATCGATCCGCTCGCTGCTCTCGAGAAGACGGTGGAGGCTGCCACGCATACGAAAACGGTCCTCGCGCCGCGATTAGAGCAGCTGCAGGAGCATGCAGACCGCATGCGCGCCGATCCGTATGCGCATTCTCTACGCGTCCGCAAGCAATTTCGAGCAGAGAAGAAGGTCGACGCGGCGCGAAAACGAGCAGACGACGCTGTTCGTGCCAAGTTTGCTTTGAGCGACGATATTGCGCTCGAAGCCGACAACGACGCCTTGCGAGAAGAGGCGCTGCGGGAACTGGAGCAGGAACGAGAACGACGACGAGCTGAGCCGCCTGCTCTCGGCGTTGGCGTGCGCAAGAGCGCTTCGATGAGCGCGAGCTCTGGCGCGGCGGGTCTGAAGGCGGCGCTGTTGCGTAATACGTACTCCAAGCTGCCTTCAAAGCCCAAGCCGCCACTCTCTGGCTCAAGCTCCAAACCATCGTCGCTTGTCATTCGGAGATCGTAGTGTATCGTGTTGTATCGCTGTAATCCTATCCTAACACGCTTAGTATTGTACAAGAGTTATGTTTAGATGATCAGGCGTCAACTGGCTGCTGGTACACCACCTCAAGCTTGTAGCCATCCGGGTCATACACGAAGCACGCATAGTAGTTTTCGTGGTACACCTCTCTCACTCCCGGCTCCCCATCGCCCTTTCCTCCGTTCCCTATCGCAGCTTGGTAGAAAGCATCGACGGCCGCACGGCTTGGTGCGTTAAATGCAATATGAAAGCCCGCTCCGGGCGGCGCAGCGTCCCCCTTGCGCTCAAAGACATTGAAGGGCTCGCGCTCTCCCCAACCGTAACCGAGTGTCTTTGTACGCGCGTCGCGAAAGACGAGCGAGATTCCAAGTGTCGCGAATGATGCAGTGTAGAACTGCTCTGAGACCGCCACGTCCCGAACGCCGATAGAGATGTGCCCGAGGAAGGAGAGACGTTTCGTGTTGGTATCGTAGTAGTTTGCGCTCGTTTCACTCATGGGGAAGGATATGGCGAGAGCGATGTGGCGGTCGGGAGCATCTGCCAGAGCTCGGTGCCATTACCGTGTCAGGGACGGAGATAAGAAGACAGCGCTTGCCATGAACGACCAATATATTTTCTCACAAGGGATATAGTTCTTTCTTGAGCGCGAGCCTGGAGGCTATACTTGTGCACAATGAAAGGAGAGAACAATGGTCCGGGAGGTCGGCGCACCGCGCCGGCAGCCGACCGCAATGAATTGGTTCCGAAGAACAACAAGACCTCTCCACAACCACGCGCGCTTCTTTCCGCATCTCTTCCTCTCGTTTCTCCATCGCTGTGCGTGGCAGGTCGCACCACTCGATTTCCACTTGAAGTCGCTGACCCTCGAATCTACGCAGAATCTATACGACCGTCATCATGATGTTCACGACCCAACTGTGGCTCGCTACCCTCCTTTTCACTGCGGCGCTGGCGCTGCCGCCTAATCTCAAATCGCGCAAGCTGTCGTTCGGCCAGGACTTGCAAGCGTCGCTGAGTATGTGGTCTGACTAGTATTATACTCGAGAGCTGACGGTTCGTTGTGCCAGGTCTGGATCCCTCGCTCGTCCAAATTGGCTACTTCTCGGACGGGCTATCCCCATCATCCAGCGATGGCAAAGTGGCGAGCGACACATCGTTCAATAACTTGTACGTTCATGCGCCCGTTCAAATACAGACAGCTAATGCCTCTTTGTAGCATCAACCACTGCGCAACACGTCCAGGTGTATCGCTCACGAACGGCGAGCAAGTCCTCGCGGGGAGCTGCAGCTCGACGCCAATGGGCTTCCTCGCGCCGAAGAACCGCATGCCGCACGCCAAGTTCGTATTTCCGTTCAACACGGCCGTCATCCCGCCCAACACAACCTTCACCATCCGGCTCGCCGTACGCAATCTCGTTACGGGCCACTTTGCGAACCCGGACACGAACTTCCACGCCGCGCCGCAGGAGACGGATCCCGACACCGGCGAGGTCATCGGGCACTCGCACATGGCGCTGCAAACGATCAAGAGCCTGGAGAGCACGGAGCCTATCGACCCGCAGGTGTTCGTGCTCTTCAAGGGCCTGAACGAGAAAGCGGACGACAAGGGCGAGCTGAGCGTTGTTGTGCCGGACGGTCTGCCAGATGAGGGCTTCTACAGACTGGCGAGTATCAATTCGGCGACGAACCACCAGCCGGCGCTCGTGGCGGTCGCGCAACGCGGGCCGCTGGACGACATGATTTACTTTGAGGTTCGCAAGGGGGCCAAGATGCCCCAGTCTCCGTGAGCTAGCTCGCGCAGGTGTATCGTTAGCCATTATTCACTTTATCGCGTGTACGATATAATACCACTCTCTCTTCTGGACAGGGGACGCCAAACAAGCGGCGTTAGGCCTTGTGAAATATCGTCGTCATGCGCGATAAGGGTGGTCATGTCGGTGGGCGCGCTCTTGAACAGCGCAGACGTTCAGACGGAAGAGGAGGACGCAGCCGGTAGACCGTGACGGAGCGGTGCCGTAGGCGACGCGGCCAAACGCCCTTATCACCCGAAGGCAAACTCGGGCTGCCGAGGAGATCGAACGGGTAGGTTGAACGAGTTGAACCCCTGACGACCCCCGGGGGTCGTCAGGGGCTCGCAGCCAAGTCCGATAGGTCCGTTTGCGGCGCCGCTTTCCCCGACACGAGAGCTTGCTTTGCACCAAACGACTTTCAACCCAAGAAGCCATGCAGCGCAGACAACGTGAGTCACAACGCGCTCGTCGACGCCCGCGACGTGCTCACACCTCCCTCAGCGTCGCGTCAGGTCCAGGCGAACGCGTTTGTGGCACTCGCACCGGACCTCATTGCCAAACGAACAAAGCGCCATCTCGACGAGCTAGAGGTTCGCCGCGCGTCGTGCCTTGTAGCGCGCCCGATGCTCATGAGTGCTTCAGGCGTCCAACTATACAGAGCCGTCCGCATCGACGGCAGACGACAACGACGCGTCCGGCTCAACCTCGTCGCGCGCGCGGTCGTCCATATCCGACCAGCGCGCGGCCGCAGCGGGCGTCGCGCGCAAGAAGAAGTCTACGATGGCTGTGAGAACGGCGCTGCTGTACCGCAAGACGCTCGCTGGGCTCATCGACGAATCCGTGCGTTACGACGCGCTCTATTGCATTGCCGTTACTCACTCGCGCACTAGGGCATCGCCAGCTATCCAGCGCATGTGCCTACCTACCTCACTGCTTCAGCTCCACCGCCCAAGCACCCACCGCGCCTCATATGTTCTGTCTGCGGGTATCACGGTCGCTACAAGTGCCGCAAGTGTGCTCTTCCGTATTGCGACTTGCGGTGCGAGGCGACACACAGCGAAACGCGCTGCGAAAGACGCATTATATAAGTTAGTGAGCGCCCAATGACCTCCCTTCTGAGTGTGCTAACGCTCGCAAGGGGTTCGTGCGTTGGCGCGTCGACGCTCGAAAGATCAGTAGTGGTGAAGCGCTTCGTCAAAACTCAAGTGGCAAAATGTCCCTCACGACGACACATGACATCCATCACGGCTGCTGAAACACCTCGTCCTCCGCTCAAGAGTGTCTCTACCGAACGCTTGACCCTCCCGTGCCGCAACCCCTACGCCGCTTGAACGGACGTGGATCTGCCTTGACGCTCTCGCCCCTCAGGCCTCAGGCCTCAGCGCTCAGTTCATCAACTGATACCTTTACTTTCATGCTGTCGAGTCCGAACATACGAACGCTAAGCAAAGGGTTAGATCCAACGCCTCCCAGTACCACATGTGCTTCAGTCTCCTCCACCCCAATCGACATAACTGTGCAATGTGCCTCCCCACCATCGTTCTCCCCCTCATCATCGCTGTCATCGTAACGCCCACGCCGGAGCCGGAGGCAGAGCCGATCCCGCAGGGCAGTCACGCATGCAGCGACGGTGCTGTCGTCTCTGATGTTGCTTGCCCTTTCTCAGACCCAGGTTGCAATATGACAGCATAGCTATTTGCCCGTGCAAGGTGTGCGTTTTGTATACGTCCTAATACTAGTCGCACTGTGGAGCCGTTACTCCCAGCGGTAGATCTAAACCGCGGCAAGTACTCATAGCGGGCTGGAAGCGCTGCCATCCTGAGCGGTGGAAGGAACGGTGCTCCGACATTCGTCATCATCTCGGTGAGAGAGCAGACTCATGACTATGGCGATGTTGCACTGCTCTCGCTGAGAACATGCGGAGAACTGGACTACTTTCCAGTCCTTTCGCGAAGAGACTGGCGGAAGATCAGGCATTGCTGAACTTTTTTCGTCCTGCGTTACCCCTACTACGCCTACGCTCCGGTGCAGCACAGACCGACTATTTACTACAGTTAGCCGATGTAAGGTATATATTGATATACTAGCGACGTGAAAAAGGTATCAAGCTGGAATATTAGTCAAAGACAGGTGGCTGTCATAGTCCGCGGATCGGAGTTCTAACTGGTGTTGTTCCGCTGCCCGATCGGCCGAGCTGTACCTCCTAAGTGCTCTTAGAGGCACCGCAATTGAGTGAAAGCTAAATAGGCACATAAGAACATAGTATAATATCTCCTATGAAAACTCCTTGCCTCCCTGTGATCCTCGGCGATTTCCAACCGGTGAAGAACGAGCTAGCGAAATAGGTATTTGTAGGAATCCCCGGACCACATTATAGTAACAAATGGGGTTACTCCTCCTTCGCAGATCCACGTACTTAGCTATCACATGCATAGTAATACGCACGGAGCGGTGGGGTAGCTGGAATGGTGCCGGTTCAATCCAGCTAGACCACGGGTCATGATCTGTTGAGAACGCTACTTGTCGCCGGTTCGAACCAGGCCGGCGGAAGTGCGACTTTAGACAATTGAGAACTGCATACTACTGACTAATCAAAGGTAAACTGACACGAAGCTGACACATCACAGGAACATCCACTCCTCCGGCCCGGGAACCGGCGAGGAGAGGGCCCCTGCGACGATCTGCTCGTGCTGAGTCCGATGAAAAGGGCCAGCAGGGCGGAGGATCAGTTTTTCTTGTCTGCTCACATGTGTGCGCGCGTGCTCCGGCTAGGCATTGACAGGTCAACCGCAAGTCCCGTTGGTGAAGTGCTCCTTTGCGATATTGTGCATGTCAGTGGTAGGAGACCGTCTTCATTTTACGTCCGGCATGTATTATGAGCGATCCGCGCGTAAGCGGTTGAGAGATATGAGAAGCACGCGGTGCACTGTCTATAGCTAGTCAGACGTTCAGTTTTACTGGACCGGTTGAATCGCCCCCGTCTACAAAAGATAGAGATTAGATCAGATTATGCAAGCAAGCAAACCTATGAAAGAATGTCGCTGTAGAGGACGAGAGACGAGTCGGTTCGGAGGATATTCAAAGGGACCTGGCGGCGCCTGCTCGCCAAGTTGTACTTTGCCGGCGCCCTTCGTGTATAACTTACTAACAGACTGAAACCCACGACGAGGAAAAACCTTAGAGGCAGGAAATAAGATCAGATCAAAAGGAAAGGTCCTGCTGCATGGATACCTTCGTCCCCAGTATACGGTGCAAGCACATGGTAATGATCTGCCGGGAAGGCTGTATGCTGGTAACTAGGATTAAGGCAAGGAGGAGGGAGAACTTCGGAACATCCGAGCATCTCACATCTGAGCTGAACGAAGTTCATCCTTACACAATCGTCACTGTGTCCCAAATGCAAGCCAGCAAGGCAAAACCATCCTCATTACCAAGATCACCCGCCGAAGAGTGGTATTGAAATGGAACACGAGAGGGCACACGTATAATAGACTGTACACTGTCAGAGAACAGAGATAGGCCATCCTTGCCACGTCGTACGTGTAAGATACTAGTGGAAAGTCTGCTCCTCCGCGGACGAAAAAATGGGGCTCTCCTTTGCACTTGGTCACTCAGAAGGTACAATATCCGCCCATTCTAATTATTCATACTGGCTACATGCGCCTGAGCGGATAGCTGCGCAGGACATTGTCAGCAGAGGACTTACGACATACTGCCGCCTGCCTCCGTGTGCCTCTCATACGATAACTCGTTAACTAAGCCCTTGCTGCCTGGCAAATGTCGTCCAGGAGACTCAGGGAGACTTATCGAAGACTACCGATGCGGCATTCCTCCTCAGTACGACGGGATACTGATGTTCTGTCGTCCTCGCCGTCTCGAGGGCCGTAACTCCGTAGTTAGACGCACTTGCGTGCATTACCTTGCATGCACTGTAACATATATAAGAGTTCCGAGCCTCGGGCATATTCAATAGGCTCCTCTCTCCGCACTCAAGAATCAGCCGAATGCTCAACAACGCCTTGACAAGTCCGACTAAGTCCGCTAACGCGTCACTTCCTACCACCAGCCTCAATCACGTGCCGGTGTCGTATGTGACGAGACTCAATCCCTTGGTTGGATGTGTAATGCTGACAGATGACGCGTTCGATGACGCGATGACGCCTGGGGTCTCCTGAGTAGCCAAGGCCAGCACTATGACGCACCATACTCCGTCCTTCCTTCCTTCCTTCCGCCCTATTCCCCACCCTTCTCTTTCCTCCCCACCAATACCTACAGATGACCTCCGCCTATCTTACCGCGCCCGAGGCCACTTCCTTGAGGCATACACTAACCGAGCTGTTCAAGAAGTACGTGCGCAGCTCGCTCTTTGGCAGACGAGACAGCTCATGAAGTCCCCATGCAGGGGCAACACGCTGCAAGACGTCGAGACGTATATATTGACTCTCCACGCCGCGCACACTGCGGGCGAACATTCGAAGAACCGGCGACGCAACGTTGCCAGCACGTTCGAGTCGTCACCCGTGCGCGATGCGCTGTCTCACGACTCGAATATCGCATCTTCGAGGAGAGAAGCACAGGAAGTCCTGGATTGGAATCATAGGAAAGCCATCTGGCAGATTGTTATAGCGCTCATGCAACGTACGAGGTGCGTACGCTTGCAGCGACCTATCGCGTTGACCTGAGCAGACTTTGCAGGCTCGGGAACCAGGCGCGCGCGCTCAGGGACATGGTGGGCTTCGTGCGGGACAACTGGAAGCCGTCCACGCCGGCTAGCCCACGCGATGCGTCTGAATCTGCTCCAATGTCTGGCTCGCGCTCCTCTCCACGTTCTCGCGTTGTGCTAGAGGGGTTTCGGTTGGTTGCTGATTCGTTGGCCAACTCGCCGTCTGCACATGTGGAAGACAAGACTGCCTCTCTAGTGTCGGCCCATCCCAACTCGCTCGTGTCGCAAACTGGGCCCGGCACTGTCGACCTGGATACGCCATCCTCGACTGCACATGCAAATGACGTGCCCGCACCTCGTACACAGTTTGCAGGTCTAGTCAGTAACTTTCTGGATGGCGTCTTTCCCGATGTCGACGAGTTCCGAGCTGTTGGACCCGACGAGGACGACGACGAGGATCGGGCTGCTCATCGTGCTTGGCGCGTCTTTCAGATATTCCCTCAGCTCCGAGTCCTCGTTCTGGAAGCGCTTTTCTGCGATACTACGAGGAAACTGCACTTCCAGCGAATCGGTAATCTGGAGCGCCTGGACGTTCAGTGTACGGCTTGGCAGGAGTGGACGAGCCGGCAGATGGAGTTGACTTTCTTTCACCTGCAGTCAAAGGTCGTCCCCACTATTCGCGTCTTCGAAGCGCCCAAGGACTGCGTTTTGTATCTCGTCCGAGAGTTCCGCTTGAGTGCCGAGAGGATATGTCTCCATCCGGGTTCCCCAACTACGTTTTGGCTCGGTTCTGCGGGACGCACGCCATGGTTTCGCATATTCTACGACCCAGACCACACTGCAGTCAGGTACTTCTTGCGCAACCTCCAGATATTCTTGTCCTTGAAGTGGCTCACTGTCTACAACGACCTGTCTCCTGCACAGGTCGAAGGTCTCTTCGTCTGCGATGTTCGGGCTCTCGAGGTTCTCGAAATCACCATGAACCCCTCGATTCAGTCGCCAGGCGTACTCGAGTACGACAAGCCCTGGAAGGGTCTCTTTGCAGTATTCCGTGTACTTCGTCTGGCCAGTAGGCTGCCAGCGGATCGTCCTGCGGCGTGCGTCAAACCGGCTACAATTCTTGGGTTCCTGGACCGCCACGATCTCGCGAAACCGTCTTCGAAGCCGTTCGTCCTCCAGCTGGTCGGTCTTGACTTCGAGGGCGGTCGCGATTGCCCTGAAGTTCAGCTCCTCACTGCCCGCGTTAATGTTATGTACCTGTAGGATCGGTGTCCGCGTCACCATCGTCCCTTACCATTAGACTTGTAACTCGACACCTAGTATATGTCCCATTGTATCACGTAGCTCAGCGTCACATAGTTTTACTCACACCTTGATAGATTATAGATTTGTAGTTCGCTTCTCGTACGCGCGTGACGATGAGGCGCGGTGAGGATGATATTTCAGGTCCATGGCCTTCCGGACTCGGATTTGACCGTGAAGTCACTTGAACTCCTGCGATGAACGGATACAGTGCATCAGGCCCATCTGCAGGCGACCGCTCTGGTCTGACCCTGACAGCTGAGAAAATGGTCCGTAGCGCGCATTCCGTCTATATACCAGCTTAACAGTCGCGACAGGCGCGTCTCAAGCCCGCAAAGATATTTAAGGCCGCCGTCGAACCCGCGCCGCCACCAGCAGTCCCAAACCCACGCGTCAACCCACCCCCGCGACACATCACGTCCATGTGCTTCGACGACCGCGGCGACTCGCTCGTCACCGCCGCAGAGGACGAGCAGTTCCGGCTGTACAACGCAAAGACTGGCAAGTGCGACAACTCGCCACTCACTCGCGCGTTCGAACTGGTTATTCTGACCACGCGACGCGCGCAGGTTTAAGACCACTTTCAAGTCCGGGAAATATGGCGTCGACTTGATTCGGTTCACTCATAATCCGAAATGCTTGATCTACGCGAGTACAAAGGAGGAGGACGCGGTTCGGTACCATTCTCTGCACGACAATCGGTATCTGCAGTATTTCAAGGGCCACAAGAAGAGGTGCGCATTTAGTGATATTCACATTGCGTCTGGATGCTCACTCGCTGTAGGGTCATATCCCTCGAAATGTCGCCCGTCGACGACGGCTTCATCTCGGCCTCCGTGGACCAAACCGTGCGCCTATGGGACCTCCGCACCCCGAACGCGCGTGGCGTACTACATCTCCCCGGAGACCCGATTGTCGCGTACGACACGACAGGCGTCATCTTCGCCGTCGGCGTGAACCAGTTCGCGCGTATCCTTCTGTACGACGCCGCATCGTTCGACAAGGAACCCTTCCTCACCATCGCGCTGCACGACCCCACGCTCGGTCGCATCTCGTTCCCGCCACGTCCCATCTACATGACGTCCCTGTCGTTCTCTACGGACGGGAAGTGGCTGCTCGTCGGCACGTCTGGAGACGCGCATTACGTCCTCGATGCTTTCGACGGCCGCTTACTCGCCCGACTCCAAGGCCACGTCGGACTCGAGCGCGGTAAAGCGGGTACCGCACCAGGCGTCGTACCCGTACGCGGTATCAGTGGCGAAGAGGTGTGCTGGACGCCCGACAGCAAGTACATTGTCGGTGGGTCGCAGGCGGGTAAAATTCTCGTCTGGGACATTTCGGCTTGGGTCGCGCGCTTCCAGTCGCGCTTGCAGGACATTCAGAAGATGGAGGAAGCTAGGAAGGAGAAGGAGAAGCAGCAAGGAAACGGGACGCTTCCGCCCGTGCAGCATCCTGACCCGTTCGTAGTTTTGCCAATGGCGAGCATGGAAGGGCATCATGGTCCGAGTCGTACCGTCAAGTTCAACCCACGTTTCGCTATGATGGCCAGCGCGGGCGCGGAACTCGTAAGCCCTTCCTCAGACGGCTCGATCCTCATACTCATACGCTTCACGTCCAGGCGTTCTGGCTGCCCGACCCGGCTGGCGAAAATGCAGACAAAGACGGGGATGTCAAGATGAAGGGGACGTGAAAAGAACTCATGCATTGTACCAAGCGATTTCTTGTATTCTGACACCGGTACTTGTAGCATTACTTGGATAGTGACTCTTGGTTATCACGTCGACCGCTGACCTGTACAATTGTTCCCGGCACAAAGCTGAAGTCTGCGAAGAGTACGACAAAAGGCATCGGATCCCCTGCCGTTGGCAAGTCAAACCCCTTGAGTGGGACGCCGCAGCCCGACGCAGATTCGCAAGTCCGTGGAGTTTCGTCACTCACAAACGGACGAGTTCACGACTTAAAGTGTCTTGCTAGACACATACTTATTCTCAGTTGCAGACTTTACGGACGCATGATCATCGGTGATGCTGAAGTAAAGTGTTCAAATGGAATGATAGGTGCACGTGACCGCGCTCAGGTACTTGAACGTTGTGCGTTGGGCTGTGCGCAATCGACATCGCGCGCGTCCGCTTTGATAGGCCCTCCTCCGTCTTGAGTAGGAAAGCGATTGCAATATGATGCTGGACGGGCTGAGCCCTTTCGCGTCGTTAACGTTTCCAACGCGTCGACTCCCGCCGACTGTCCATAACTCAGAGCGCGTTTGAAAGCCACGTAGCAGTCAAACAACAGAGCTGAGCGTCGATCTGAGAAGCGCTCATCTAATACTTAGTGGTACCGCATACTCTGAACTCTTCACTGTTCATTCACCACTGCAAATACGACGTTCTGGACTCAACTTTGCGTCATACATGCGCAATGCAATCTGGGATCTCAGAACAATGGCCATCGAATCGCAAGACGCGTAGAAGGTGGCCGTTATCTGTGGAGTTGGAGGCGCACCAGTAGCAGCGGAACGTTCGGATTTTGAACGTCGATAGCCCCTATCTGTCGTATCACGACGCCCCTTTGTATGCGCGCTTTTTGACGCATTGTCCGGCCCAGACAGGATCTTGCAACTGTAGTGAGTAGAGATCGCCACCGTTTGTTCTTTCAATATGTTGAGTTTGAAGGAGGAGCAGGGGAGAATGGGTTTTGTTGCCGCGATGGGAAGATGAGCCACGCGCTTGCCTCGTGTTTGCGAACCGCGTGACGAGGGGCATTTGGATCCGAGGTTCGCGTTCTCCGTTCCCTGGCTCTTTCCTCGGACCGCAACCGCCAGCCAAGCGCGCTCGTTTCCCAGGAACGAGGACGACGCACGAAACGACACACGCGTCCAGGTGACAGGGTACGCGGATGCGAAGCGTCGTTATAGCCGAGCTAAGCGAGCGCGTATTGTAGAAGTTGACGCGGATATCTTTTTTTCACGCCCATCACCCAACGCTCGCCCGCTCGAAATCCACAAACCACATCCCAGCCTGCTCCCTTTGACGTTCTTTCTTTCGCACTTACACCATGTCTGAACCCGTGCTCGCCGTAGAGGCAAGCCACCCGCCCGGGCTCGGCGCGCACGACGAGGCCGCCCAGCTCAAGAAGGCCCTCGACGACGCGTCACCCGCCCACGACGACGCGCCCGCCCTCAACGGCAAGCTCAACGGCGCGTACACGAACGGCAACGGCGTCCACGACGACGAAATTCTCTCGCCGACGTCGCCCAATCCCGCCACCGTACGTCTTCCCGTGCGCTTTGATATCTCTAGTGACTAATCTAACGTCTTCTCTTTCCCACAGGAGACCGCTACTGACCTCCCGCTTGCTCCTGCGGAAGGTGGACCAGCCGTTCCAGCTGGTCTTGAGTCAGACGACGCGGCACCGGCCGCGGCCACGGAGGCGCCCGTCGAGCACAAGATCGAGACACTTGACGCGGACGCGCAAGACTTGACTGAGCCTAGCGCACATGTCGACGAAGCTGTCGCTGAGCCTACCGTCGAGGAGACTCCCGCCGCAGTTGAGAAGGTCGCTGTTCCCGTCGCGGATGAGGCGCCTGCTGAGGAGACACCCGCCCCCGCCAGCGAAGAGGCTCCCGTCGAGGAACCTACCGCCGCCACTGAGGAGGCTCCTGCACCAACCGAGGAGCCCACCGCTCCGACTGAAGACGCTGCGCCTGCAGTCGAAGAAGCCACGCCGGCCGTCGAGGAAGCTGCTCCCGCCACAGAGGAGCCCTCAGCGCCTGCCACCGAGACCGAACCAGAGACGAGCGCCCCAATCGCTACAGAGGAGCCGACCGTTGAACATGTCGCTCCCACTGAGGAGACTACGGCTCATGCGCCTGAGGAACCGGAGGCCGCCACCGAACCTACGCTTGCTCACGAGGAGCCAGCCGCGGCCGCGGCCGCTGAAGAGTCCGTTCCTGCGGCTGACGAGCCAACTGCTGTCGCCGAGGAGGTCGAAGTTCCTGCGCCTCCCGTCGCCGAAGAGTCTGCTCCTACCGTCGAGGAGCCAGCTGCGCCCGTCGTTGAAGAACCCGCTGCACCAGTCGAAGAGGTTTCTGCGCCTGCTGAGGAACCCGCTGCAGTCGAGGAACCTACGGCGGCTCCCGCCGTTGAAGAAACCGCTACATCCGCGGTTGAGGAGCCTGCTGCGCCAGCCGCAGAAGAGGCGGCTCCTGCGCCTGTTGAAGAGACTCCCGCTCCCGTAGCTGACGAGCCCGTAGCTGACGAGCCCGTCGAGGAGCTCACTGAGGCCGCTCCCGTCGAGGAAGTGAGTGCTCCTGCACCTGAGGAGCCCGCAACCGTCGAGGAGCCCGCGCCCGTTCCCGTCGTCGAAGAGACGAGCGTACCCGCACCTGAGGAGTCTGCGCCGGTCGAGGAGACGCCTGCGCCAGCCGAGGAGGCTGCTCCCGTCGAAGAGCCCGCTGCCGAGGAGCTTGCTACAGCTGCAGGTGTAGAGGCTATCATCCCACCTGTCCAGGAAGAGCCTGCGACCGAAGAGCCAGTTCCAGCGCCCGAGGAACCTGCTCCTGTCGCCACCGAGGAGTCTGTCGTCGAGCCTACGGAAGAGACTGCGCCCGTTGCTGAGGAGGTCACTCCTGCGACTGAAGAAACGGCCGCGGCGCCTGTTGACGAGGCGCCAGTCGCTGTCGAGGAACCCGCCGCTGTTGAGCCGACGCCCGCAGCTGCTGAAGAGCCCGCCGCCGAAGAGACTGCTCCTGAGGCTGAAGAGCCCGCCGCTCCCGCAGTTGAGGAAGAGCCCGTTGCGGCTGTCGACGAACTGACTCCTGCACCCGAAGAGCCCGTCGAGGAGCAAGCTGCAGCCACCGAAGCGCCTGCGCCGCCCACCGAGGACTCTGCGTCCGCCGTCGAGGAGCCGATCGCTGCGACCGAGGAACCCACGCCTGTTGTCGAGGAAGCTGCTCCGGCCGTGGAAGAACCTGCTCCTGTCGTCGAGGAGCCTACCGCTCAGGTCGAGGAACCCGCACCTGTTGTCGAGGACGCTGCTCCTCCTGCTGTCGTCGATGAGCCCGTAACCGCAGCTCAAGAGCCTGCGCCTGCGGTCGAGGAAACAGTCGCTCCAGTCGAGGAGGCCGAGGCACCAGTCGAAGAACCAGCACCGGTCGTCGAAGAGCCAACCGTTGAGCCCACGCCTGTCGTCGAGGAGGCTCCTCCTGTCCCAGAGGAATCCACAGCGGCAGCTGAAGAAACACCAGCGGCCGCTGAGGAGAGCGCACCAGTTGTCGAAGAGCCGGTCGCTGCTGCAGAGCCCATTCCTGCTGTCGCTGAGGAACCTGTCGCGCCCGCCGAAGAGTCCTCCCCGCTCGTCGAGGAGCCAGTTGCGGAAGCTGAAGAGCCCGCTCCTGCTGTTGTCGAAGATGTTGCTGCAGAGGAGCCTGTTCTCGTAGAACCCGTCGTCGAGTCTGCAGTTCCCGATGAGGAGGTCAAGGCGGAGGAACCTGCCACAGAGTCAGCAGCGGTCGACGAGTCCGTCACCGAGGAGAGTGTTTCCGCCGTCGTCGAAGAAGCTGTCCCTGCACCTGTTGTAGAAGAGCCAGCCGCAGAAGAGCCTGTCGTTCCGTCAAGCGAGGAGACGCCCGAGGTTCAGCACGCGGTCGAGGAAACCGCCGCATCCGCTTCCGAAACGGCGCCCGAAGTCATGAGCGAGCCTGCGCCGCCGGCAAGCTCTGTGATCATCGAGGACCTGACCGACCGCGCGGTCGACGCGATAATCGTCCCCGTCGAAGCAGACGTCCCTGGCACGGAAGACGCCGTTGCTGTCGCCGACGCGCAGCCCGTCGAAGAGACACCTGCAGCTGAAGAAAGCGCACCGGCTGTGGAAGAGCCTGTTGCATCGGAGGAAGCTGCCGCTGCGCCTGTTGAGGAGACTGTTGCACCTGTCGAGGATGCGCCCGTCGTCGAGCCGGAAGTCGCAGTACCAGAGCCAGTTGTGGCTGAAGAAGTTGCTGCGCCCGCTGAGGAACCAGGTGCGTTGCGTTCGTTCTGCGTGCTGTCGCACGAGTCTGACGCCGTGTAATGTAGTTGCAGATGAGCCCGCGCCTGCTGCTGAGCCCGAAGTTTCTGCACCTGAGCCTGTCGTCGAACACGAGGCGGCCGTGGTGGAGCCCGAAGTTGCTACCGCTGACCCTGCAGTCGCAGAGGAGGTCGAAGACGTAGTTCCTGGTGAGTTGTTTTCTGAATTGTCGATGCAGCTTCTGACGAATATTTTACAGAGTCTGCGCCAGTTGCACTCGAACCTGAACCCGAAGTCGCAGCGCCTGAACCGGTTGCCGAGACACCCATCGAGGAAGCGACAGAGACCGCTGCGCTTGCGCCTGTGGAAGATGTCACCAAGCCTGCCGCAGCTGACGAGCCCGCCGTCGTCATCGAGGCGCCAGCTGCCGAGGAACCAACTTCGGTCGAACCCGTCGTAGAGGTCCCAGTTGCTGTCGAGGAGACCGCACCTGCAGTGGAAGATGTCCCGCCTCCCGCTGAAGAAGAGCCTGCCGCAGAACCAGCCGCCGAGACCGTCACCGCAGACGCGACGCCTGACGAACTGGTCGAGGCGGTCGAAGCTCCCGTCGAAGAAGCACCGGTCGTCACTGAAGAGGTTGCTCCTGAGGAGCCTGTCGTTACGCCTGCTGTTGAGCCGGAAACCGCCGTCGAGGATACCATCGCAGAGGAGAAGCTTGACGAGCCTGCACCTGCTACTACAGTAGTCGCTTCCGACACCGAGGCGACGCCACAACTCGTCGCGGCCGACGTCCATGTCGACACCGAGTTTGACTCTACTGAGAGTGATTCTCTTCTGCCACCTTCCGCGGTGGACGACAGCCTTCGCTCTGACGTTCCCGAGGTTCCGGAATCTCCTCGTGCGTCTTTATTCGCATTTGTTTGCTTAGCTGCTCTAATTCACCGTTCAATTCAGGTTCCCCAGTCGGCGCCCTCAGTCCCTTCGATTCTCGCTCAGAAGTCTCCGAATCATCCCATGTCCCGGCTGTGCCCAGCACACCGCGCATCGACCCCACAATTGCGGAACAGCTTACTCCTGCAGCTGTCCCTGTTGAAGGCTTCCTTACGCCTGCGATCAGCGAGGTCGACGCCAGCGCCTCTGCCAGCGTCGTACCCGAAGTCCCGTCTTCTCCTCGGGAATCACTTTCCCCTGCTCCGTCCGAGGAGGGTTCCATTGCTGCTGCATCTTTCGCAGATGAGGACGTGCGCGAGGTTACGCCTATTCAGGAAGAGCCTCCGTCCGCGTTGACCGAAGACGCGGTCGAGGTACATGACGTGAGCGCTGCCCTCCTGCTCAGCGAGTCCGATCGACTGACAGTCTCCGCAGGCTGCTACCACCGAGATCACGGTCGAGGAGCAACTTGAACAAGCCGAGCAAGGGCCACCTGCCGCTTCGCCTGCGCTCCTTGTTGTTGAAGCCGACGAAGGCAAGGCGTCGTCTGACTTCGGCTACATCCCGTCCGAGGCTGGTGCTACCGAAGCGCCTCCTCTGTCTGAGGCTGGCGACATCCCGTCGGAAGCTGGCGCTGTCAAGACACCAGAGGTACGCGCGTCATGTGTCATGTGGGATGCGTGCTTACTCTTGATAGCCCGTTGCTGCGCCTCTCGCTCTCGCCGACGAGCCTGCGGTCGAAGCTGCTCCAGCAGCGCCGACCGATTCGTCCATCTTCACACCAGAGAGCTCGGTGGAAGAAGTCGTCGAGGTAGGGCATTGCCATTGACTTGACTTGGTAGACGCTGACCCTACGCAGACTGCGTCGATCAAGGCTCAGCCGGTCGACGATGCTATCATTGAGCCTCCTTCCGAGGATGCACCTGTCGAGCCGATAGACGAACCGGTAGTCGCCAGTGAAGCTGACGTCTCAGCGCCGGCTGATCTCGTTACGGTATGCTGCATCTTCAAAACCTCAGCGGTGATCCTTACTCTTCTTCAGCCTGAAGCTGTTCCGGTTCCTGCAGTCACCGAAGCAACTCCAGAAGCACCTGAAGCTGTCGAAGAATTCGCACCCGCGCCTGCAGAGCCTGCGGTCGAGCCGTCACCTGAGCCTGAAGTCATTCCCGTCCCGAGCACAGAACCTGTCCCCGACGTCAAGGAGGAGGCAGTTGTGCCCGAGACTACGCAGGAGGCAGCTGTGCCCGAGACTACGCAGGAGGTCGAACCCATCGCAGCGCCCATCGAGCAAGAGTCCTCGCCCGTGCCGGTGACCAAGCCAGAGGTCAAGCCGGAAGTCGACGCGATAGAGCCGGAACCCGAAGCACTCGCGACGCCTGTGCCAGAGGTTCCTACACCACGCAAGGTCCAACCCGTTATCCCATCGGCCGATGTGTTCGATCTCTCCCTTAAACCCTTAACCGCAGCGGAAGCTGCCGCAACCCTCGCGTCCGAGAAGGACGACACGGTTGCACCTCTCAAGACCTCCACCGAGGCTTCCTCGTCGTGCGTGCTCCTTTAAACAGCCGTTGTTTCTTGTCTTGCTCACTCCTTGGTAGACGACCAAAGCTGACTCTGACATCCGGAGATGGCGCATCTGACGGCCACGAACCAGATTCGCCTACAGCTACGACTTTCACGGCACGCTCGCGCCTCACGTCCACGACGTCCGCGACTTCACGACACCTCCCCGGCGGCTGGATCAACTCGGCTGACCCGCTAGCGCAACCACAAGCGGTAGCGACGCCTGTCACGGCCGAGGGTGAGATCCACTCGCCCAAGCAGAAGAAGAAGAAGAACAAGCCGTCCTGCATTATCATGTAGAAAGTAGAGACGCCTCATCCTTCCCTTCCGCTGCAGATTTTATTAGTTGGTTTTTATCCGTGGTAATGATGTTGACGACCTGTAACGACCCTGTGTTCCCTTTCTCGTGCATTCTACACTTGCTGATCTGCTAGCTACATATGCATCTCATCCGCTCGGCTCAATACACTCTCTGCTCGTGACCAGACGGACGCGCCCAACGTGGAGCCGGCGCCGCGACCAGCATATGTAAAGGGTTAAGCTTTTGGCATGTACTGTTGCAATCTCAACTATCCGCTCGAGGTATTGATACATTGGCATCCACTGATCTCGCCCGAGGCCGACGGGGCTGAACCTCGAGTGCGGCTGGACGCACACGCGGCAGCTCGGAGCCGACATCCGTCCTCTTGCTCTCAGACCGACGCGAAGTATGGATAATGCCTGAATGCTTGACGCACGTTACATCCATTGCTGCTCTCTCCTGTTGGCATGTGAATACACGGTGCAGCTAGTGCTTGGCTGCGTACCAGTCCCAGCTACGGTCATCTTCTGTGAGAAGCGCCTTTCCGTTAACACCTCGGTGTACTGCCCAAGTTCTCCATGTAGTATCTCCATTTATGCGGAGGCATAGAATCGCAATGTACTGCAGCCAAGAAAGCGAATCCACGATCGTCTGAGCGATGCTGGCGATGAGATCGTCCCACGCATCCCAGTCGCGACTGGGACTGAAGCCGCCCGTGTATAAGTCAATGTTCACTCTCAGCGTACGGATTGATGTCAACACAGACAGATGACGCGAGATCTCGGCCTGTCGCCTCATTAGTTGAGGGATCGTTAATTTAGAACGGGGTGCTGCTTACGATTGGAGTCGACGTGGGATCCTGGTATGTCCAATCTCCCGGAACAACTCGGCGATAGCGATGCAGCTCGAAGAAATGCAGGTTTGGGCAAGAACGAGCCACTTGTGCCAATGCCTGCGCCTCGAAAGCGTCTTCAAGAACTACCACCTCTAGACGTTCGACGAGAGCTCCATCGAACGTCTCCATGATGCGCCGCAGCGCTGAGTATGTCGTAAGAGGGGCAGCGTATATCTGAACTGGGTCGGACGGGGCTGTCTCCAACCGAAGTTTCCGAGCCCAATAGCGGGGCATGTCGCGAATGGCAAGGGTGCGAAGGTTCAAGGACAGATGCTCGAATATACGCTCGTTGGCCTGCGGGTATGTAACAGCGAGATGGTGTAACTGTCGTAGGTCCGGTTGCATCGACGGATCAGCATCCGAGTCTGCGGGCCACAATACAAGGGGCGGGGATCCGTCGCGAGGCGCGAGGGCCAAGGTGAGAGAACCGAGATTAGGCATCGCCAGGAGGACGTGCAGGAATGTGGTATCGAGGGCTGGTACTGCCCCGCACAGAACAAGTGTGCGCACGCGCGGCCATAGCTCGAAGGACAGAAATGATAGGCGAGTTGATTCTCCTGGAAGAACAAGTTCTTCCATGGTAGATCGCGAACGCCCCAGTAATGCTTCCAGTCGATTACAGCTGTCGACTAGACTCGCAACGGGTATGGTTCCCAGAACAGGGAAGCGGCCAGAGGAGATTATTTTGAGCAGCCGAAGCGGGAGCTGCGGGCATGGAATCGTCATGTCCTTGGTAGTAGGATGAAGGTCGTTCAGGTAGAGAAACTGAAGGGCAGGGGCGACGCAGGCAAGATTCAAATTGTCGCAAGGTACGCGGGCCATACCGGCGCGATAACAGCGAATTTCGCGTATGTTGGGCATCCTAGTGAGCAGTATCATATGATCATGGCGTATGCTACTTGCAACGTCACTTCCAATGTAACGTAGGACGCTGTCGAGGCAAATGAGCAGCAACAGTGGCGTGTTGGCACTAACGCACCAGACGTATAGCAGTATACTTGGCGGAGGTGAGGGATCTCGCGATTCGGCACGCAGCGTCATGGATCGGAAGAGTGACGGCAAGCAAATCGCCCGGAACGCCTTGCTCGTGGCAGACAATGAGTCGAGAGCATGACTACCGCGCACGAAGCCAGCTGTATCTCCGAATACATGATCTTCGACGCGCGGAACGAAGTCGGTCGGTGCAGTGGGCCGAAACCATGCCTGCAGGTCCTGGAGCAAAAAGTCGCAAATATGGAGCAGAATATCGGTGGGCAATATCGATAGACTCAGGGGCGGGTCAAGCTGACGGCCTCGACTCTGGGCTGGCAATGCGGGCGTATCGTATGACGAGGAATTTCCCATGAGGACGTCGCGGGCAAAGAAGTGCTACATTTTCGGCTGCTGCCAGTGCCCGCAACTCTTGCCTGGACCCGCAACATTGTCGGCTACAATCGTCAACCCCTCGTCTATATAGTACTGTAGTCTCTTAATGCATGCTGCGTATGCGCCGATCACAGTCACCGAGGAGTAGCCTGAGGCAGTGGGGTATATCAAGCGCTACGGCTGTCCTGCGTAATACTGGCACCATTACAGCTGCAGCCTGATAGACGCAGACTCTGCCGCTGGATCCGTTCTAGAACCAGCAGTTCTCGCAACTCGAAACTCGTCTGCCGTATCATTCCGTGGTGTCGATAGCTTATAGAATTTACCCCTTTCCTCTCAATTTACATCCACACCTCTTCTACACTTCAAAAAATCTCAGTGTATTTCAACGAGCTGAAGCGGAGATGCACATACCAATTCCAGTCAAATGCATCGCGTAGGAGCGTCACCCTTCCGTCATCTTCAAGATGCGCAGACCACGTCGTCCAGACCGTAACTCCGCGCCTGTCCGCGCAGAGGATTGCAATGCGCTTGAGCCACGGCAATGAGTCGGCAAGTGTCTGCGCTTGAGCGTCCACGAAACAGTCCCACGCTTCCCAGTCACGATAAGGACTATGGCCCGCGAGGCCTAGCGGAAAGTCGAGATGAACTCGAAGTGTATGCAGCGACGAGAAGATGGCAAGGCATTGCGCGATGTGAGCCTAGCAGACTAATTGTCAGCAGCTATATACCGTAGCAAGCATATGCTCACCACCGGAACGACGGACAGTGCCTGCCATTCATCGGGTTCGACTCGATAGCGGTGGAGCTCGAAAAATCGCAAGTTCGGGCAACAACGAGCGATACGGCGGAGGGTCTGTGCTTCAGCGTCGTCTTCGAAGACCACTAGCTCCAAGCGTTCGAGGTCAGATCCATTAAAAATTTCAAATATGCGCGCTGCCGACGCATAAGTTAATATAGGTGCGGCATACGCTTGCAAGGATGTCGTCCGGTTGAAATTCAGTAGCTGTAGCTTGCGCGCGTAGTATCGAGGCATGTCGCGAAGAGCTAATGTCTTCAGGTTGGATGTCAGGTGCGCAAAGACCATGTCTGTCTCCGCGGGGTAAGCGATGGCGAAGTGGTGAAGATTACGGAGATCTAGGTTGGGAGTGCGATCCGCAAGCGCTGGCCAGATGACGAGAGGAGCTGTTCCCACTCGGGGGGCGACAGATAACGTGAGACTGCCCAGTCTGGGCATGGCCAGGAGAACGTCAACGAAAGGGACATCGAGAATCGGGAGCGTCCCGCAGAGGACTAGGGTTCGCAGACCATGCCACTGTGAGCGGGAAAGGAACGACAAACGGGTGGCTTCTCCGGGAAGAACCATCTCTTCCATTCTGTGCCGTGAATAGTCTAGGATGGGCTCTAGACGCCGGTTTTCGGCGTCAAGCTCTGCGCTCGGAATAGTCGCGAGGACAGTAAAGCGATTGTGAAAGTACAGCTTGAAAACTCGAAGTGGTGAAGTTGGATGATGAATGGAGACGCTCTCGTCCGTAAGATGAATGTTCTCGAGGAGCAGAGAATCGAGGGCGGCGGCGGCGAACGGTAGATCGAGATTGTCCGACAGTACTTCATGGCCATATCCATAGCAACGGATTTGAGCGAGGTTGCGCATATTACGAATGAGGTCAATGTGTTTGCGATGAACATCACGTCCTACGCTGTACGCGAAGTAACGCAAGGCACTGCATAACGTGAGCCAACATCAGGTCGAGAAACGTGCCACGTACCGGACATACGGTAAGATGCTCGGAGCAGGCAATGAAGCATCTGCATCGCGATCCAAGGTTATGTGTTGGAAGAGCGATGGTAGACAGATCGAACGGAGACTTCGACAAGTGGCGGAAAGCGCGTGTAAAGGGTGCTCGCCACGAAAAGCTGACGCGGAGTCATGGGGGAAATGATCCTCCACCCGTGGGACTGAGATGACATCCCTGTACCGCCCAGAAGCGTCTACCAATGAATCACGTATGAGGTACAGGATCTCGACTGGGAGGTTCGCCAACGACCGTTGCCCAGAGTACAAGGTATCTGTTGTTGTCGATATGGTAGGCGTAGACATGCGTGACCCGGTAGCTGGCCCCTGAGCACCGTGACAGTTGTTGTAGCTGGGTGCGGAAGCTAGTGAAGGACAAGAGGCGAACGCCGAAAGCGGTCATCCCCGAATCACTTCCTGCTCCCACCATCCGTGACAGAACAATGACTGAAAGACTTCCCAACGCTCAGGGCGAATTCGAGACGCCCAGAATGATCACGCGATAGTGTCATCGATCATCCGTCGAATGTCTTGGAGCACAATAGCCAGAACCCAGGCCTGCGTGACTCAGACGATACATCGCCAACGCAAAGGGATATAAGAAGTGACTGTACATGCTTTGAACTGTATACAGATGCATCCACGTCCATGACATCTCAAAGTATGCGTTCCCGTAACCGTCGCGCACGCGAACTCTTGCGCTGCCTTCTATCGGTCAGGACTTGGGAGTTCCAGCCAAATGTGAAGTACCGGACCGGCAGGCTACATCCATTCCGCCTCCACTCTGCGGACATGGGCATTATATGCCAATACTCAGGCGCTCGTTTGGCTACGTACCGGTCAGAGCTGTACTGTTCTTCCTCGAGGCATGCCTTTCCATCAAGCTGGACATTCACCGTCCAGGTTCTCCACGCCGTAAACCCGTTGCTGTGAGAGCATAAAAGCGCAAAGCGGCGCAACCACGGCAGTGATTCTACGAACATACGAGCAAGGCCGTCGATAAACCTGTCCCACGCGTCCCAGTCGCGGTACCGCTGGCCCCGTCCAGGGTACAGATCGACGTTGACTCTCAAAGTACGCAATGTTGTTAGGGCGGAGAGGTAATGCGACAACTCCACCTGTCGGTTCGTAAGTTGGGGTACACGAAATTTGTGTAGTGCTTACGACTGGGGTGGGTTGCATCGTTGGGTCGCGAGGCAACTCCACCTGTCCGGCCGTAAGCTGGGGTACACGAAATGGGTATAGTCCTTACGATTGGAATGGGTTGTCGGCGATACCGATGCAATTCGAAGAAGCGCAGGTTGGGGCAAGAAGAAGCAAGTTGTTTCAAGGTCTCCCCTTCGCAGTCGTCTTCGATGACGACGACTTCAAGGCGTTCAAGCAGAGTCCCGTCGAATTTCTGCAGGATTCGGCGCAGCCTGGAGTAGGTAAGAAGAGGCGCGGCGAAGGTTCGAACAGGATCCGCTGGGTCAAATTCCAGATACCGCTTCCGAACCCAATAGCGGGGCATGTCTCGAAGAGCAAGAGTTCTAAGGTTTAAAGACAGGTGCTGGAACACCCGGTCGTCAACCGCAGGGTACGCAATTGCGAGATGCTGCAACTGCGTCAAGTCCGGTTGTAGCGGCGTTTCTGCTTCTATCGCCCACAATACAGGAACAGCCAGCCCCTGAAGAGGCGCTATTGCTAGTGTGAGGGCGCGGAGATTAGGCATGGCGATGAGGACCTGCAGGAATGTGGAATCCGTCGTCGGAACGGCTCCACACAGCACAAGAGTATGCAAGCGCGGCCAGGGCTGGAGTGCGAGGAACGATAATCTGGTAGACTCGCCGGGAAGAACGAGCTCTTCCATCGCATGTCGCGAATGTTCCATCAATAACTCCAGTCTACGACAGCTGTCCACCAGGCTGGTGGTAGGGATCGTCCCGAGGACAGAAAAGCGGCTGCGGAGGAATATCTTGAGAGCTCGAAGTGGGAGATGTGGGCTTGGCACGGACATGTCCTTCATTGTAGGATGAAGGTCATTTAGATAGAGAAATTCGAGTGCTGGCGCAGCGCATGCAAGATTTAGACTGTCACATGGTGCGCAAGTCACGCCAGAGCGGTAACACCGGAGCTCGCGGAGGTTGGGCATCAAGCTGAACAGTTGCATATGATCGTGCCGTGCCCGACTTCCTACGTCGCTACCACGATAGCGCAAGACGCTGTTGCGAAACTGAGTGGCATCACAAAGGCGTAAGCAGACCAACGCACCAGACGTGAGGCAGAATACTCGAGGGCGGTGATGTATTTGTCGTGTCGCTTAGAGATATGGAGCGAAAGAGGGTGGGCATGCAGATCGTGCGGAAAGACTTCCTCGTCCCGGACAACGAGGCAAGAGGGTGTGCGTGGTACACGACTCCAGGTGGGTCCTCGTCAAGATAGGTCTCGACACGCGGGACAGACTCGGACTGAATATGTTGTGATTTCGACCGAACCCACCTTCGTCTGCTGAGCAATGCGTCGCAAATGAGGAGTAGGACATCGATAGGTAGACTCGCCAGAGTCAGAGGTAGGCCGGAACAACAATTGTGGGTTTGTAGTACTGGTGTAGCTAAGACGCCCATATCGGTCGACGACATTTAGCCTCGCGATACTATGGCAATTCACCACAGATTTCAGCGGAAATAGCGAGAATGCAGATGTCTGGTCGTGCTGAGCTCTGTGGCAGATAGTCCGTGGAGCCGAGAGCCGAGCGAGATGGAAGTTGGGAGCAAGAGGCGCTGTCGGTTGTGTGCGGTGGCGTGCCAGGGTCTTGTAATTTCTCGTCTCGATGCTCGGCAAACTCGCGTTCGTCGTCGCCCTCGTGTTCAATGTCGTGCTCATAGCACAGCACAACTCCAACACCGACCTCGCCGGCGCCGAGCAGCGGATACGAATAAGGTCGCTGCCGAGCGCGCTCGTGGCCGCCGCGCAGCAGCCAGCAGACGACGCAGACGTGGTGCGCGCCGTCCAGCCCAGCGCTCGACGCGTTCTAACCTTAAAATCGCAGTGCAGACCGTCTACGTTACCCCAATACGAGCAGTGCGCCCACGTCCGCGACCAGTGCACCATCCACAAGACTGCGCTCAATATTCCCTACCTGCGCTCATACTTCTGCGCATCCACAGCGGCGCGTCCAGCGCTCTTCACAGGCTTCGTAATATGGCTCATATTCCTCTTCTCAACGCTGGGCATCACGGCATCTGACTTTTTCTGTCCCAACCTCGCCACGATTGCCAATGTGCTCGGTCTCGACGAGACTGTCGCCGGCGTCACTTTCCTCGCATTCGGTAACGGCAGCCCGGACCTCTTCTCCACATTCTCTGCCATGAAGGCAAACTCAGGCTCTCTCGCTGTTGGCGAGCTCGTCGGTGCTGCGAGTTTCATCACATCCGTCGTCGTCGGCTCGCTCTGCATCATCCGCCCGTTCCAGGTCCCGCGCATATCCTTCTTGCGCGATGTCGGATTCTTCACCGTCGCGATTACCATGCTGCTCGTCTTCTGCGTCGACGGCAAGATTCACGCCTGG
Organism: Exidia glandulosa HHB12029; assembly: GCA_001632375.1. Classification (NCBI taxonomy): domain Eukaryota; kingdom Fungi; phylum Basidiomycota; class Agaricomycetes; order Auriculariales; family Exidiaceae; genus Exidia; species Exidia glandulosa. The sequence continues at coordinate 64,381 of KV425886.1, read as the reverse complement.
GAGGCGGGCCTCATGGTCTTGCTTTACGCAACATACGTCATTGTCGTGGTACTCGGCACATGGCTCGAGAAGCGGTACGACCGCAAACGCGCGCGCGAGCAGCAAGTGCGCGCAGAGTACCAGGATGACGACGAGACGACAATTGACGACCTCGAGCCGTATCGCGACGATGACGAGTCCTTACGTCGTAAGTCGCCACGCATGCCTTTCTGTCTTGTCTAACACGCCGTAGCATCGCTGGACACCGGCCGTCCGCGCGCCATCTCCCACCCGAACCTGCGCCGCTCGACCTCATCGCAGAGCATGCTCCGTCCAGAGCTCATGCACTCCGGAGCCTCCATCCCGGCGCGCCTGTCTTCTTCCGAAGTCCTCAATAGCCAGCAAGGGTCTGCGATACACCAGATGCCGTCCTTCTCACTGCTCGGCGCACTCGAATTCCGCGATGTCATTGCTGCGCTGCGCACACAATCGACAGCTGCAGCCCTCAACGTCTTCGAGGGCCCAGTCTCTCCATACGCTGGTGGGCGGTATGGCCGCTCGCGTGCGCTTTCTCGCACCTCGTCACAGATGCCCAGTAGAAGGCAGAGTGGGATCGACCAGACAAGCACACCATGGGACTCATCGCTTGGCCTCCCTCTGAACGAGAGACGGTCGGAGGATTCAACGCAGGAGCCCCCTACAGTTATTACCGACCTCGCCAGCGTCCCGCCACCGGCTGATATCCAGCCCGCCGCGAAAGTTTCTCCCACGCTACCGAGCATTGCAGTCGTCTCGCCTGTCTCTCCCACGCTCGTCCAACCGCAATTAGATCTTGACGGCGCTGGAAAGCGTGCAGTGTCTGCCAGCGTCAGTCGCCGAGTCTATCGCACACTTTTCCCTTCGCTGCAGAACTTCGGGTCCAAGTCTTGGCTTGGGCGTATAGCAGCCATACTCAGCGTTCCCGCGCTCCTCGCTCTGACCGTGACGTTACCTGTGGTCGTAACGCCGGACCCGCACGACATACCTCAAATCGTTTCACCCACAGAGCACATACGGGAAGCTCGGCTTGTGGATATCGAGGAGGGTTCGGAACACGAGAATGGGAACGGGAACGGGCACATGGCGGACTACGTGGCGGGTGAGCTGCGCGAGGGCTTGGAGGAGGTGCTTTATGCGGAGGAGGAAGTGCTCGAAGCGATGCATGGCGTGCAGTACAGCAAATGGCTTATGGCGACGCAATGTGTGCTCGGGCCGCTGCTCTGCTGGCTCGTTCTGCTATGTACGTGGCGGTTCTTCTCGTTTCCACTTCTTGTGCTGATGAGGCACCCTCGTAGCGCAACGAAGACACGCGTGGTGGTATCTCCTCGCCATATTCGTCGCATCGCTCGCCGTAGCTGTCTTGGTCGTGCTATTTTCGGATAGAGGGAACGACCCCGCCGCACGGAACGCCCGCACATTCATGGGATTCGGTATCGCCGTCGTCTGGATCATGGCGATTGCGGACGAAGTAGTCGCCGTGCTCCAGACATGCGGCCACATCTTCGGGCTGTCGGACGCCATCATAGGCCTTACGATCTTTGCCGTGGGGAACAGTATGGGCGACTTCGTAGCCGACCTCTCCGTCGCGTCCTTCGCGCCGCTCATGGCGTTCGCTGCGTGCTTCGGCGGTCCGATGCTCAACATCCTCCTCGGCATCGGTCTCTCTGGCTCGTTCCTCATCAGCGCCGAGGGCTCCGGCGAGCCCTACCGCTTGCACTTTTCCACCACGTTGCTCGTGAGCACCGTTGGCCTGCTCGCTCTCCTACTCGGCACGATGCTTTTCGTGCCGTGGAACAACTACATGCTCACCAAGCGCTGGGGTCTCTTCCTCATCGTAGCGTACATCACGATTATGACCATCAACATCGTCGTCGAGGTCAAGGGCCTGTGACCGCGCTGATATAACACCTGTATGACCTCAAAGCGGATGTATTTAGACCTCGCTAATCGTCGGGTTAGCGTAACCACAGCAAGGAAACGGACGCTTTGCACCACTGGATATGTATCAAAACGGTTCAACTATATGTTGCAGTTTTTCTTGGTACTGTACAGCACGATGTGTGTCCGCCATGAGCAGTCAAATTAGAAGACATCGCGGGCCGACCACACCGGGTTTGCAACTTGGACAATCACGCCTCCGCGAAGCACAGCGTCGACCTTCAGCTGCAGATCGCTTATCGCAAAGTCCGTGGTCGAGTTGCCGACTGCCCATAAGGAGACAGCGACGGTGTTTTTGCCGTGATAGTCCAAGATACCCTCGTGCACGGGGAACACCGTCTGCGGTCCGAGATTAGCGACATACTTGCCCATTTGCCAGCCGCTATTCATGCAGGTCAGTACACGATCGTTCTTCGCCAAGTGAGAACGCACTTGACGTAGAGTTGCACGCGCGTCGCGCCGCCGCCACGGAAAACGAAGCTCATGGCCACATCGTGTCCGCTCGGGACGCTGAGGTCAAAGGTCGTACGGAAGAAGCCAACACCAGGCTTGGTGAGACCTTGCACGGGAGTTCGAGACTCCCATGTTGAATCGTCAAAGCCAGGTAGATGCCATCCAGCGCGCTACGAGGTAACATTAGAGCGGTACTCAGCGCCTAACTGCTAAGTACCTCTGCGAACAGGCCGCCTTCATTGAGCGAGCCGCGAACCTTGTCCGGGAAGTTCGTATTGCCGCCAAAGTTCCCTTGTATTTTCCAGGTCGAACTGTGAAAATGAACAATCGCATTAGTACGCGCAGGAGCGAAGAGACCGGAACGCACAACTTCGCTCCTCCTTGCACCTGGAACCCAACAATGCCGCGAGCCTGCTTAATCCCACTCGGACCGCTCCACTCGTTCAGGCCCATGTTGTCCTTCAGAACAGTAACAACGTTATCGCCGGAGCGCAGAGCGCCAGAGGGGAACGACAGTGTCACGTTCTTCACGTCCGAGTCAGTGCTGTTGAACGAAGTAGTCGACCCAAGGTAAACGCCGTTCAGCCACGCGCTGGCTGCGAACGCCTGGCCACCGTTGATACCCAAGAACACGCCCGTTTCCTTGCCAGTGCTGGTAAAGTGCCCGCGGAAGAGCACGTTTCCCGTAAAGAAGCCGTAGTCCTGCTCGCCCAGGAGCGCGGATGTGTCGCGCGGATACGCGGGCATCGTAAGGAATGTGCTCGTCTTGCTCGCGGTAACCCAGCGCGAGTCGTTATACGTCGTCGAGATCTCCGGCAACGAGTCCTTAAACTTCCAAGCAGCAAGCGTAGGCGGAACGAACGACAGCGCCGCAGAGGATGGGCCATCGAGGGTGGCACTCCACGCGCCAATGGTGTCAAGGCCGCCAGACACCTGCGCCCCGTTCCAAGTAACACTGGAGAACAGGTTGCTGCCGCCATAGACCTGCAGAGTCGTCGTGCGATTCGTGTCGCCGGTCAATGCAAGGACCTTGTTCGTGATAGCGGCGGTCCTGACGAGTGCAGGCCCGGCGACGATGATCGTCGCGTTACTCCCAACCTCAGCGAACTGCTTGAACGTCCCTGAGCTTGCCGGAAGGACTGGCGCCCAGAACGTCCGCGCCACGGTAGTGTCCAGCGCAAGCAGTCTCACAGAGCCTACAGATAAAAGTGCGCGACCACCGGCAGTAATGCGGAAGTTGGCAAGCAGTCCAGCCTGGCATATGGAATCGTGCATGAGCAGTGCGCCAAAGGGCGGGGACGACGTTGGAGACTCACAGTAGTACTGCGAGTCGTCATCGTGAAGTCTCCCTTCACCGAGGGAGTACCTGTGACACCAGCGAAGACGACTTCGTAGCCTGCATCGGCTTGCGGATAACCGTGCACGACTAGCCAGTCCACGCCGTCAATGGTCGTGCCCAAGAGGACGGCGGCAGTAGAATACAGCACGCGCGTCGCGCCAAACTGGTAGTCGGCAACGATAGCTCGCGAGTCGTGCCCGAGTAGCGTGATCTGGCTACCGCTCGTCTGCGGAATAGTGAACGCGCCGTCCTTGGTCGTGATCTTCAGTGTTGTCGACACCGTGGCGCTGTTCAAAATGGTCAATGGCGTGAATCTTTCCACAGGCGGAGGAAAGACGTACGTAGATTGAGAAGTGGTGTGTCGAAGAAGGTAGAACGTCGCCCCCGTCTGAGCGTTGCGCATCTCGGCTGTCGTAACATCAGCGCTGGACGTAAGCGTCGTAACCTCAGGAGCTGCGGACAGAAAATCCTGAGAGTCAGACATCGCCCTCAGAGCCACCAAATAGAGAGCACACGCACCGAAGCTCGTCTGGCGGAAGTCGCGCGCAGAACGGATGAACAAGCCCAGCAGCTTCAGCTCGTTGAACTTGTCCCCAATTACGCGGTTCTCGGGAATGGCGGCGCCGTAATCGTAGCTCGTGTACACAACAGGGGCAGCTCTGCATGTACGGTCAGCACGAAGTACTATGCCAGCTCCGCAACCGAGGGGAACTCACAAGCCGCCCCAGTTGGTGCCTCCGTAGTACATGTAGAAGTTGATCATCTTTGCGTTCTGCGCCCATAAAGCCTCGTAGAACACGCGTTCGAATTCGGGGCCAATCTTGGCCTGCGCTCGTCGTGAACACCACTTACAGGACGAGATATAAAGACGACGCACTCTGCAGGCTGCATAGTTGCCCGTGGACCCCCAGGGATCGAACCATCCACCGACAAACTCTGTATACCGATGTTGTAAGCAGGCGCGGAGGCGAGGCGATTAGCCCATGAAGTCGCGCGTACCGGGAGAGTACAACGGAAGCGTGGGGTTCCCGCTTGTGTTCTTGAAATCGTTGTACTAGGGAATGCCTCAGCTGCAAGAGAGGTAGAACGTAGAATGTAGACTACGTTTGTGACAACGGCACTCCATGACGATGCACAGCCGTTCCCTGGGTAGCTAAGAGTTGGATGGATATTGAGCCCCCTGCATGTGGATAGAAAATGCCATACCTATCAATCCCCCAGATATCCACCGCACCCGTGCCGGCTGCGTAGGTAATGTCGCGGAGGCCCTTGTTGTTATGCGTCGTCGGAACAACCACACCGTTCGACCTTAACGACTGTTCGAGCAACACCATGTACGCTGCGCGCGTCGAGCCCTGTTTGTAGAAGGTTCAGGAATGAGCGATAAAGTATACTTGCAGGAGTGGTACGCACATTGTCGAACTCGTTTTCCACTTGCACGAGAATGACCGGTCCGCCAGCAGTGATCTGGTGCTTTGCGAGGATCTTTGCCATCGCCGTCCAGTACGGCGTCCAGGCTTGCGTGTATGTCGCGTCGTTCGTGCGTAGCTATTCACATTCGAGGCGTTAGCTGCACTGATACATATTCTTGAGAAATCAGGCGCACAGTGGCATTGAGGCTCATCATCCAACCTGGCAAGCCGCCCCCCGTCGTCTCTCCGTTCACATATGGGCCAATACGAGCTGTCACCCACAGCCCCGCCGCCTGTGCTTCAAGTATTGCGTCCTCCATGCTACGTAAGCCGTCGAAATCGAGCACGCCCGGCGCAGGGTTCATAAGCCCGAGGTGAGCGTATAACGAGACGCCATTCAGGCCGCCAGCTGCAGCCTTCTGCATGATGTCCTTCCAGAGCGAGCGCGACGGGAGACGCCATGGATGGAACTGTCCATGCCAGTTCAGTTCTCTGCATTCCACAGCAAGTAGGACAACACACCTCTCCGGAATGTAAGAAGATGCGCTGGCCAAGGATCGAGAGCGAGAACGGGTCCCAAGTCACGTCCGTCGTCAGATTATTCGACACAGCGAAGGCCGCGCGGCCCAGAGCCAATGCGCTCAAGCACGTAGCCCAAAAACGCATCACGAGCGGAAACGGGGACCAGGAAGTGCAAACGTCGGGTTTTATGTAGAGCCAGAGTGTCGCGTGGGACTCGCGAAGCATGCCCTCATACTTCTCCGCGCGTGCAAGTGGATGGAAGTCTGGTGCAAGTATATGACGTGCGCTGGCCGTTGACCCGCCAGTGAAGCCGAGGAAACGACGGCGCGCCTCGCATGGTCAACTGACGCTGCTGGCGGATCCTGCGGGCCGTTTCATATACCAGATCTATTTAGCGCACGGTCCGCATGAGTTCTGGGTTGATAGTGGCCCAGAAAAAGTTCTGTCATATCTGACTCGTGGCGAAATGTCATGCAGGCAGGCATGGTGAGAAGCAAGAGAGTTACGGCGGAGTCCGAGTCGAATTTGTGTCGAATTTTGGCCTTGTTGACCTGTTCGTGACACCTTGACACCTTGACCCTTTGAAATAACCTTTCTAGTCTCGCAGAGGTCCCGTGGAGATGAGCGCGCACTGTGCATTTGGCTGACTTCACCTGTATGCACTTCGCCGGAGTACCGCAAGGACAGAGCCGTAATTCGACACCCCAAGATCGCATATCAGATTTCCCTAGCCATGCGTGGGAAGGAATCTCCGTTAACAGTCCGGAAGAGGAGAGGAAGACCCTGACGCGCCACCGCTCACAGCCGAGAATTCGTTACTCTCTACCTTTACAATGGCGCGCCTATATACGGCAGCGGCAGCGTCTGCAGCGTTACTAGTAAGTACTCAGCCTCTGATAAGTTAGCTGAGCTGACTACGCAGGCTGTCCTTGCCTGGCATCAAGCAAAATTCGCTTCATTAATCCTCTTCGCCCAGCCGTTACCTGCCTCTTACTTCGCTTATGGAGACGCGTCGAAGCAGTGCAATGTGATACGCGATCCCGCAAATGAGCTAGGCTTTTGCGAGGATGTCATTTCCTGGGGTCTAGAGGATGCGCACGGTCGCCCAAGACGCGCTCAGCGTCTGCTCTTGTCCTGTGACATGAACCGCCTCGCATGGAACACTGTCATGGGTCCATTACGAGACCCGAACCCGCGTGGTGCTCTTTGGGTACACGACTACACGCCAGGCGGCGCGGGGCTGCACAAGCTCGAGCTGCTGAACTACCCGGTCACAGCAGACTTTCACCCGCTCGGCGTCTCCGTCTTCACGCCGCCGGAAGGCACGGAGCACACCCTTTTCGTCGTTAATCACGGGCGATACAACTCTACTGTCGAAGTCTTTCGACTCGCAGAGGATGCGCCTTTCGCTGCAACACATGTTCGCACGCTCTCGAGCCCGCGTTTCGTATCGCCGAATGCTGTCGCTGCTACGTCCGCGTCCTCATTCTATGTCTCGCAAGATCATACTTTCACCCGCCGGCTCCGTGCACCGTTCGGCAATATAATACCACCACTAGAAACCATCCTTGGTCTCCCTCTTGGGTGGGTCGATCATGTCTCGTTCTCATCGTCCGGATCCGCACTGCACGTTTCGCGCGCGGCATCTCGAATACCCTTCGCAAACGGCATCTCACTTGACAATTCTGGTACACAGCTCGCGGTAGCTTCGTCCTCTGTTGGGCGGGTGTATCTATACACCCGCTCTCCACCTTCGAATGTCCTCGTCCACGACAGCACGATCCACCTCCCCTTCGCACCCGACAACCTGGGCTTCGATGACGGACGGCTTATCGTGGGTGGGCACCCGACGCTCCCGCACTTGATAGCGCGCGCACGAAATACGACTGGCGTGACCCCAGGCAGTTGGATCGTCAGCGTCGAGCCACGCACGAGCGCCCAAGACGACGTAGACGAGATGCTGCTGACGCCGCTTCCGGTGTTGAAGCGAATGACACCGCACGAGAAATATCTCATCCGAACGCTATATCAGAGCAATGGGAGCGAAAGTGGAGGAGGGTGGCAGACCGCGACGAGTGCAGTGCTCGACGAGGAGCATGGAGAATTTTTCGTTGCTGGACTGTATGCGCCTGGTATTTTGCGTTGCACGACGAGATAGAAGATTTGATTCTGGAACATCCATACATCGAAAAAGCGCGTAATGCAGTCGGGCGTGGGAGCGAAGAATGAGTTTTCTAGATTTGCGGAGAAGCCGGCCTTCGCCAGGCAGAGCGGAGATGCCACGCTTGTCTCTTCTCGTCATCGTCCGACTGAATCGCAACCCGGGTTTGTGGCTCTGCCCTCGCTTCCTGTGCTGTGACTCTGGGCGGACAAAATACCTGTTCACCATGGCTCGGCGCACGGCGTTCGCGTGATCATGCATTCGGGCAACGCGGCCGCGGACCACCGTTCCTCTGGCGTCGTCCGCATACTCACACATCGAGCGTATCAGCGCTGGCCCCGCGGTCAGCGCAACTGTACGGTGGATACCAGAGATGCATGCGACACTACAATAGCCACTTTCGATGCTCATCCGTATGCTCAGGACTCAGGACTCGTGACTGTTCTAGGCTTTTAAACATATTCAGATGCTCAGCCGTCCGCCTCTTCTCACGGTAGACCCCTGTTGAATATCGTGGCGTTCTGCGCGTATCTATTGGCGTACTCTATTGCGGTCCTTGGGCGGCTGGCACGCCGCGTTGTTCTAGACTGGAAAATTCTACACGAAGGCGTCGACGTCCCCATCAGATAGTTCGGCCGACTGACTGGAGCCTGTAAGAACTATATATACTGCTCCAGTTACCACAGCCGCCGCTGCATCCTTCGTTTTACACTTCATCTGGGCCATCTGAGTCTAGTAGCTCGTAAACTACGCTCGTAACTTCCTCCCCTCGACTTTGATGGTAGACCCAGCGCTAGCATCGCACGTACGTACAATAATCACTCGAGCCAATACGGTTTCAAGTTGACATACCCTAGCAGCATTTGTCCGAGGAAGAAGTGGACGAGCTCATGGACGACGTACAACTCTCTAGCCCGACCGTGCGTTCTCGACTACGCGTCGACGATAACTGGGAGTACTGACTTACACTCTCTTTCTTGAACAGTCTAGCTCGTGCCAGCAGACCATCGCAGCCGTGGAGCGCGTCCTCACAAAGCTCGCACCGATCGCGGCAAGTAAAACAGCTACATGGCGAACAAAGCTCGAAGAGTGAGCACAGAACGCCGAACCTGCAGCAGCCTTTTGACTTGGAGGCGTTTATCACAGGATCAAGCAGAAAGTTTCTGGCACACGTCGCGTAGTCGTCGCGGTCATCGGTGGTACGCGTCGCGGTGTAATGCTTGTCGTGTGCGCAGTTAACACTGCTCCCAGCTTCTGGCGCGGGCAAGTCGTCCTTGATCAACGCTCTACTTGGAGGTGCGTCTCTTCATAGGGCACGCTGTCAGGTCATCGACTCACTCCATTGGTTTGCAGAGGACATTGTTCCGACGTCGGGAATGCGCTGTGAGCTACTAGCCTGTCTGGATTGTCGGCTCACGTCCTTACAACACGACGCTCAGCATGTACGGCAACTCCAATCGAAATCTCGTATCACGATAAGGCCGGTGTCATCGCGGCCAGCGTCGAGTTCATCACGAAGGAGAGCTGGGTGAAGGAAATTGGCCAGCTACTTACTTCGCTGGCTCACGCGGATGGAGTTATTGCAAGACTCGGCGAGGACGGGAAAGAGGCTTGGGACCGCGTTCGTCGTTCACCGTCTCGTCACTGCTCAAGTTTCTCACAAAGCACCTGTCTACAGGTTCACGCGATTTATCCTCTGCTGACAACACAATTCCTCCTTGCGTCCTCACCAGAAGCCATCATTGACAGCAATATGGACGTCCGCAAGAAGCTTGAAACGACTGTGACGCTCGAGTCGCCCTTGTCCTCCAAGTTCCTCGACGAGTTATCAAATGCACTGCGCTTGAAGCGCACTCCAAGCGACGAGTATCCTTTGGACCTCTGGCCCCTGGTCTCCCGCGTCGTGGTTCACACATGCACTCCTGTCCTGGGTAATGGCGTTGTGCTGGTGGACTTGCCCGGCGTACAGGATTCCAATACAGCGCGCGCGGCCATCTACAAACGCTACATCAGAGACAGCAACCATGTTTGCGTCGTCGCGAACGTCAAACGCGCCGCTACGGATAAGGTTGCTCAAGGTGCGCTCGTTACGAAGGTCTTATCACAGCCGCTGATATGATGTATTGTGCGGTATAGACCTGCTCGGTGATGCGTTCAAGAGCCAGCTGCTGAGTGAGTCCTTCGCCCGTTACCTCCTTCGGTCTCATTGATGTCATCGTAGTGGGTGAGTCTCGCGTCTTCCACTACTGCCAGATGGTGCTCATAAGTAAGCGCTTCGTGGTAGACGGCCAGTGAGTGCTTCGCCACTGCGCGGGGATCTCTGCTGAGTCGTGTGCTGACAACCCACGATGTCCGCAGATACAACTCCCAGAATCTCAGCTTCATTGTCACCTGCACTGATGACGTCGATACCACTGAAATTTCGAATGATCTGAATCTCGAGTGGACGGGGCCCTGGTTGCGCCTGCGAAACGCATACCTGAAAGCGGACGAACGAGCGTGCAATTTACGCGCCAAATTCGAAGCGCTGAAAGGAAGAGACCGCACCTCTGGCAGCACGTTCTCTTTTCGGCACCGTGGCGGGGATATCGAGATATCCGAGCAGACGAGTAGCGGTGGGAAACGCCGTCTATCCTCCTTCACATCGCCGTCAGTAAAGATGCTCAAGAAGTCCAACGGTCGTACAAGGGTAAGCATCGCCTGAACGTAGTTGTGAACGACGGTAGTGCTCACGGTAACAGCCTCCACCGAACCTGTCGATGTCGCAAAAGAACACATTGCGACTTGAACGTCAGCTTCGAAGTGCCGAAGATCAAAGCGCCGATCGTCTCCGCGACTGCATGCGGTATTGCTCAGAAGCACGCAGTCAGGTCTGTGCCACAAAGTATCTGAAACCGACGTGGATCCCTGACGTCCTTCCCCTGTAGTGGACTATCAATCAAATCAAGGAGCATTTCAGCGACGGGTTGATGGATCTCATGGACGATCCAGACGATTTCGGTGTGTCCTTTTGCTTTGTCCGCACCTTGGCCATGCTGAGTCGACTCAAGATGACACTGGAGTCAAGGAAGTGTTCGCGGTTTCGGCTCGCGAGTATTTTCGCTTGAGGCACTCTTCGCAGCCTGGCTCGATGCATAACCGGGCTGTTGCGCTTTTCGACACGTATGAGGAGACCGGCATCCCCAAGGTCATCCAATTCTTCCAGAGCCTCGGCACAATGGCACAAGCGTCGTTGACAACAACCGGCTACGAAGACCTTTTCGCCATCGTCAAAAAGATCGCGCTGTGGCTGTCCGCGGCGAAGACTTGCGCTTCGTCTGACCGTCAGCGCTTACGGTCAGTGTGGCACGAGACTGTCATTTTCATGGATGATGTGAGTGATGCGGACAAGAATCAGTAGTTGATTCTAACTTCAGCAGGGTACAAAGACTATCGGTCTCAAAGCAAGCATGACCTTTGTATGTCACATTGTCAGTGCGAGGAGGTAAAATCTGACCCTGACTGCGGTGCTTGCTCCTCAGATCTTGCGGCAAGTCGCTAAAGCAAAGGCAACGCAAATGGACACCGCACTGGAACGTGTCCTGATTCCTGCACTACATGCGGCGGCGGAGAAGGTGAGCCGTGGTCGTGCAACTTTGTGCACAGGTTTCTGATCTCTCCACAGGCTGAAGACGACATTGCCGACTGTATTCAGGAGCTTGGGAACGCGATCAAGTACTGGTCGACATTGCGCGCTAGTCCGTAAACCATAGCACGACTGACGACAGTACTTAAAGCCGCTGACGCCCCTTCTTTAGTCTATCGCCGGGATGGAGTATGGAAAACTCATGACTGGAATGCCGAGGCGGTCAGCCTCCTCTCCCGTCATTTTGCGGCGAAGTTCGTCTTTCTCAGACTGACACGGACGATGCTGAAACTTGGCAGATGGAACTTGGTCTTGAACCGCTACGGCAACAAGAAAGATTCTGCGGCTACACTTAGCTCTATTTCGGACGTCCTACGCCAGCTCAAGCGGGGAGCTCCTGAGAATGTTGCGACGCTCGTAAGCGCCCAAACGGAGACAGCACTTCAGCTTGCAGAGGTATGCCCCACTTTCTGAAAATGCCGTGCCAACTAATGACACCCTTGCAGACGCTCGTTCTCCGCCATATCGAGCAGGTACTGGCAGTGGATCCTTCTGAGTTGCGCTGACATTGCTCCATCAGTGCCAGGACTCCATACGCGAGGAGCATAAAGTCGTATCACGTCTGATGGCAGCGGCTATTGCGGATCGTCTTGAGACCTTATATGCACGTTGCATGGACGTCAAAGGCAAAAGGGCGTCGAAACGTTCTCTGGTAAGCATGATTTACAACTTTACGTGGCTCCGTGCTCGACCTCATAGGTTACAGGATCTGTTCAAAGAAGGTTTGGAGGATATCAAAGGCGAAATGTACTCGTCCGTCGTCGCCGAAGCTGCGACAAGGCTACGCCGCGGGATCAAGGAGCGACTGGACAAGTACGTGTCAGATGTTCAGACAGTCGCCAGCGAGGTCAGAATCTCTATCACCAATCGTGTTGCGGATAACTCACGTTGTTCTAGATTGAGATTTGGACTTCCCCACTCTGGGATGTTGCTCAACCTATTCAAGTTTTCGACATGACGCTTCAGGCCGCGCAGACTGACCTGGACGAGATAGAGAGCAAGATCAAATCGCTCATTGCGTAGGCTCGGTGTACTTTGACATACTGTATATACTAAGGCCTACCTTCAACTCATATGAAAACATGGCGCTTTCGACTAAAGTCGCGCGCGCGCATTTCACTTGCAAGAGCATCGGCAACACTACGAAGCGCAGGTTCAGTAGGAATGGCATCGGACTTATCATGTACAAGAGCGAGCCGAACCAGGTGCCGTCATAGGGGCTGTGCGGCGTATCCAACATTGGACATGCCACTGCCTACAATACGCGTTTTGAGCTGACAGGGTCATGTATGCATTAGGGAGACAACGACAACGAGCCTCGATATTTAATACACGACCTTGAACGTCGCATCCTGTTTGTCCGTTGCGGACGAGCTCGACGCAATCTCGTCGATACGAAGCGAGAAGTTGGAGTGGCGAATATAGCGCGTGGGGTAGTTGAAACTTTGGAATGACGTGTACGCAGAGTCTGCGAGCCCAGCGACCTTGCTGAACGTTGCGTCCGCGTTATAAGTCGACGAACCATCGTTCGCCTGCAGGAGCAGCGTAAAGTTCGAGTGCCGCAGGTAGTACGTCGGATAGTTAACGCTGCGGAACGACACCGCGGACGAGTTCGCGAGTCCAGCAACGACAGTCCACTGCTGGTCCTGGAACGGGTCGAAAGGATACTCATCAATCCGACCAGTGAAGTTGGAATGACGCCAGTAACGCGCGGGGTAATTGTAGCTCTTGATGCGATTCCAGCTGGGCGTACCCCACTGACTCTTCATCGCCGACAGCTCCGCGGCGGTGATAGGCACGTAGCCAGCATGCTTCGAGTTGAGCGGCTGCGTGTAAACGCGGTCGTTGAGCGCCGTCCATGAGGGAGACGACAGACTCGACGTCGACCACGCGAAGAAACGCCCGTTCGGGCTCCAGGTGTCGCCCCAGAGATACCACGTGTTCGCAGTGTTGCTTTTAACAAGCTCGGCCGCCTCGACACCGCGACCGGGGGTAATCGAGCCCGTGTATATCGAGAAAGTGTTGGCGCCGAGCGACGAGGATTTAGCGCCCATGAGCGTGCTGTTGGTCTGCGCCTTGTAGTAGAGGTAATTGACGCCACTGGCGCTGATGAACGAACCGTCGATGGCGTCGTAACCGGGGTTAAAGAACACCACGGCCTCTGTCGCAGTCTTGAAGTCGGTCGTATAGCTGACCATGAGGACGTTATGTCCGCTATCGTTCACCGCGGAGAACACAATCGCGTACTGACCGCGGGACGCGTCGTAGAACGCCTCCGGCGCCCACGCATGCGTCGCAAGCGAGTGGACCTTGATCAGCCGGTAATTCGTGAACGAGCGCAAGTCCGTCGAGTCCCACGCGTGCAAGTACTGGCTCTGGTAGTTCCAGTCCTGGCCGTTCAGGTCGGTGGCGAGCACGACAAACCCACCCGACTGTTTACGCAGAACGAACGGGTCGCGCAGGCCCTTGCTCCCAGACGTGGGAGTCGCGACAGAGTTGCCTTGGTTCAGCGGCATCCACTCGAGACCGTCAGAGCTGACTCCGAGGTGGAGGTTGTAGTCGTTCGCGGTGCCGGAGGGCGACTCTGTGAAGTAAACGACAGCGTAGCCAGAGTACGTCTGCGCAAGCGCAGAAAGCGCCCACGACAGCGCGAAGACGGCCGTGGCGAACCGCATAACTCGAGAGCTGGTGAGCGTGGTACTGTCACATCCATGAGCGTCGTATTTGAAGACTTTGCCATCGCGGAATGCAGCTGACTGCCGAACGTCATTCTCTGCGGGCCGCCCGTGCCAGCGCGACGTGGACGCGTGACCGCTCCCGCGAAGCTATTCTCCGACAGAAGCACGACGAGCAGCGTAGAAAGGTGATGCGAGAAGCCATGGCGAGCATGCACAAGGTCGTTTAGGCGCTGCCGTGGGACGCACAATACCGCGGGCCGCCTCGCCGGCAGTGCGTCGAGAAGACGGGCGCGTCCAACGCGAAATAAGCGACGAGCAGTCAAGCCACCAATGCTCAGTACTGAGTCCTAGACTCCTGGGCTGAGCGGCTCCGCGCAGCTTCGAGGTGTATGAGCTGACACGATGGACAGCAAGTCGGGGCACTCAAGTTCCAGGTCCGCTCCAACCAGCTCCAGCCTCCAGCACCACCTTACAAGACGAGTCTACATGACAAGCTGTGTGAAACAGTGCAGTTCTGTGCAGCTTGCTGTGGATGGAGTGTCTGTTGCTACATAGCGATAGGAGAGTGTGATGATTCGAGTGCCAGTGTGCGAGTCCGAGTCAAGGAAGGAATCCAGTCAGCGTTCACAGACCAAAGAGCGCAAGCATAATAGCCAGCGTCGCGCTCAGAGACGACAGACCCGTGCGACGAGCAGCCGCTCCTGTCCCGGTCGTTGTGGCCTGCGCTTGGTCTGTATTGCCTGTTGTAGGCGAAGACGAGGACGAGTCACTGGAAGACGAGCTGATATACGAAATGAGTAGGTGACGAGTCAACGACGAGGTGCGGGCAGCTTACGTAGAGCTGGACCCCCCATTGCCGACAGATGCGCTATCGTCGAACGCGCGCGTCGTGCCGGACGCAAGAGCCCAAGTGACACCGCCCATAACGTGGGAGAGGTAGAGATCGTTCTGCAGATGGCGGGGCGTGCGTCAGACACGTCGCATCGAGATAGCATAGCGAAGGAACGAACTTTCCACGTCGCGACGTCGTGCCCAAGCGAGGTGTACCAACTCCTTCCTACGCGTTTCGCGCTGGAATCCACCCCGGCGCCCTTCTCCTGGTACCACGCTATAACACGCGTCAGAGGTTCGGTGCAAGGTAAGTACTAGAGCAGTTTGCTAACCTAGCGGATGAGGGGTTCCTTGGTCGAATTTACGCGTGCCGTCGTCTACATTGCGCACAAGCGTTGTCAGCAATTGACGAGTTTGAGTGTTCATGGCGTACGAACCGACATAGGACGACGCGTCGACGCTTAAGAGAACCTTCGCGCCGATAGAGCGTGGGTCCGATTTGAAGTTGTAACTGAATGTGGAAGCGTAGGCAATGCCGGTCAGCATCCACCGTCACGAGGGCACTGTGACCGTCGACGAACATTTCATCATGCACCGGCCAGCGGTCCGGCAGCATCTCCGTGCTAGGATGTGTCTTGTCGAGCACCAGCACCGTCTGAGAAGGAAGGTGGTCCATGAGCAATGAGTACGAAGGCAGACTGTCTTCCTCACCGCGTTCTGCAGTTCAGGATGGTAGTCGAAGTAAGCACCTGCACACGGAATAAGTAACAAGAAACTATACAGGGAGATTCTGGGCTTGCCTATCTCTCGGCCAAAGAAGGTGATGTTGGTAAGGCTGTCGGATGCGCTGTGCACGCCGATGAAGTTGCCGCCAGCGTCCAGGTAACGCTGCAATGCGCCCACACCATCGTCGCCGAGGACTAACAGCTCGCGTCAGAGCTAGCCACAGCCCGACGACGACAACGACGACCGACCTGCTCCAGTGTTCATAAGGAACAGTAGGCCGTCGTACGCTTGGAGATTCTCGTCCGTGAATTTGGCAGCGTCTTCTGTAGCATCAAATGACACGTTCGACGCCGGCCCAAGTCCCTTCAGCGCGTCTATAGCGTCTGGTATGGAATCGTGCCGAAACCTGGTCGCGAATGAGCTTCCAACCCGCAAAAAAAAACGACGACAGCGACGCACCCAGCGGTCTTGGAGAATATGAGCACCTTGGCGGGCCGTTGCTGTTGCGCCATCACGCTAGTAAGAGCGAGCAGAAGGGCCAGGATCAGGAGATATGCGGGAGATGGAGAAGGCATTGGGTTGCGGTCAACGTCATGGGTCAGAGACCGGTCCGGAAGAAACGCGTGCTTAGGTCCGCGGCACGCTCATAACTCCGCCTCCGCGGCTTGCCTCCTCACGCAAGGTTGGATGCAAAACGCGCTCTTTGCCTGCCCACTTCGGCTCAGCAAACACTAGTCTGCTTGCTGACGGCGTTGTGTTATCATTTTTCGAAAGAGGCGTATTTCGTCACGCTTTTCTATGCGGCGATTTCGAGTGCGTCCGGACGTCCTGTGGTCTGGTAGCGGGAGTCCGCGCCACAACCGATTGATCCGGTAATTCGGGACTCCGAGCAGACGCAGCTTGGCACTTGGCACCGTACTATGCCAGACATCATGCGCGTCCGCGATGCACTCGACCGCGCCGTTGCGCGAAGTCGTGACGAAGTCTTACTCCGAGGGAGATGTGCCATCACGTATATAGCCAGCTCTTCGATGACGTGATACGCGTCCTGGACCTTGGGTGGCCGCTCACCGCCGACCCCGACGAGGACGAAATCCAGCGATACGTCCGTGAAAAGTCATCCATTGTAAGTGGCACATTGTTGTGGTATCCGATGACCATTCATCGCCCTTTTGTTCGTAGGAGGCTTTGGTCGTCTCTTTTCGCCTCACTGTCGACGCTGCAGACGGACGTTTCACCCTGGACGACCCTTGCAACCTCATGCGCGGTATGATATTTGCGTACATCCATCAGATTCGTCTTCTAAGTACCCTGCATTTTAGTTGATGCCAGGCTGCACTCATGGTGGAAAGGCAACGCGTGGACGATTGTACCAACCCATCTGGAAGCCGTGACATTTTGGATCACAGACGCGAATAAGACGTGGCAAGACGCAGTGGCCACAGACGAGCAGGCAGGTCGTGATTTGGTACACAGCTGATTTCCGTTCTGGCTACTATCGCTGACCCTGTGTAGTTCTACGACACGTTTAGGTTCAGCCTGTTGACGTACGATGTTGTCGTGCTCGACGAGGAGCACTTCACCCAGCCGGAACTTGAAGATCAGCTGCTCCCGTCCACCACAAACCACACGGAGCCGCAGGTCTTCGTACCTCGCGACGGACGACTCCATTACACCCCCGACGACGCTCCTTTCGCGACGTGTTCACTGCCGGAGCGCCAGTTCTGCGACAATGTCAACCCGTTCATCATCATCCTCAGCGCGTTTCACCAATTCCGCCGTACGCTCGAGCGTCGAGGTGCACTTCCAGAGTACCTGCACGAACTATGGACGAATCTCCAGTCGGCTGTCGATGCGCTGTTCTTCAAGCCTTTTGGATGGGACGACCCGACTGCACGACTGACGGACGCGTTCGTCGAAATGGCCATGTACGGGAAACGCGGACGCAAACCTTACAGGGATCGCGTGGCCGAGTTTCACGAAGCTCAAATAGCTGAACAACATCGTATACGGGGAATCTCTCGTCCGCCCCCTCCCGCGGTGCATGCCAACTATGGGAAGCCTCCACAGCATTGCGACATGTTCACGGCGATCCTCAACAATAAGGAGCTCACGGAGAGCGAGAGAAATGATGCGGTGTTTGCCATCCTTGCTCATGAAGGTTCGCCGTCGTTCTTTGCAATTGCCGCTGTCCGTACATTGCCCGCTCATGATCAACGTCTGACAGTGACCCTGCCTCCATACTCTGATATTGAAACTTGAACAAGTTTACTGCCGTCTTCCTGTGTTCTTGTTGGTCACTTGATATGCGACGAAATCGTCAATGTAGAATGTACCTGTACTAAGCGTCAACGAAGATACAGATGCTACCGTGAACTGCCACAGTCTACAGGAATTGACAAGGGTCCGACGGGGTAATTTATACCAAGAACGCGCTTCGGATAGATGCGCGCTTGATGTCCGTGTTAAGTCTGCTACAGTGGCAACGGAAGTAAACTTCGGCACGGAGTTCCGGCGTTTTCCCCGGCCGCACTAAACCCTGACCATGCCCGCCACCAATGCTGTTCGCGACGCCCTCGCCCGCGCCGCCGCAGACAGCTGCGCTGAGATCATCAGACTGCAGGAGACGTGTAGCATCACCACCATGCCCGACTCTTGTGAAGAAGCAGTACGCGTTGTGGACACGGACTGGTCGCTCACGGCCAATGCCAATGAGGAAGAGGTGGAACGTTATGTTCGAGAGAAATCGGCTCTTGTGAGTGGCCAGTCATGTGGAAAAGACGGGTTACTCAATCTCTGCAGGAAGCTTCAATCGTAGCATATGGCCTGACGCAGGATTCCGCCGCTGGGAGAGGATTCACTCTCGACGATCCTTGCAATATTCTTGGCGGTAAGTATCTTACCTACGGGTAGTAATTAGCAGACCGTTGCTCATGTCTCACGCCCTGATAGTTTGTTCACGGCTACACGCGTCGTGGAACCGCGATACATGGGCGCTCGTCCCTACCATGCTGGATGATTTCGTATCTTGGTTGAAAAAAGTAAACGAGGAGTGGCAAGTCGCACTATCCACGGACGAATATGCTAGTCGTAATCTGCGTGTGCGCGTACCTTCTTCTCTCAGGACTTCCACAGCTGACGTTTAACGACCGTTGTAGCTCGACAACCCTATGCAGTATGCCGCGCTGACGTACGAATTTGTCGTGCTCGACGAAGACGAGTTCTCCGGGCCGGAGGATTTGCTCGTCGATACTATAAACCACGACACGCCGCAGTACTACGTCGCCCTCAATGGACGACTCTGCCGCGTCGCAGATGCCATTCCATTCACAGAGTTGGAGCTTCCTCGACGCTTCTGGCCCGACTCTGTGAATCCGTTCATCTTCACCCTCAGCGCTTTTCACCGGTTCCGCCGTACCCTCGAGCGTCGAGGTGTGCTCCCCACGTACCTGCACGGACTATGGGCGACGCTCCAGGTGGCTGTCGACTTGCTGTTCTTCAAGCCACCGGGTTGGATCGACCCTACGGCCCATCTGACAGACGCATTTGTGCGAATGGCCATGCACGGGAAGCGGGAACGCAAGCCTTACCGAGACGAGCTGGCCGAGGCTCACGCAGCGCTTATGCGTAGGCGACAACGCCCATACGAGCCGGTGGTGTGCATCGAACCATCACACGCTGTCGAGAAGTACCGGGAGATCATGAACGATCCGCAATCCGCTGGTACAGAGAAAAACCATGCGATGTTTGCGTTACTGAGCCTCGAAACCTGAAGGTGTATCCTATACCATTTCTTGTTTGCCACTGCGACTTGAGCTTGGACGCTGTCTACGAATTGGTAAGTATAGTACTTTCTCTAGAGTCTCATGTGTCGTCCTCGCGAGTTTGAGCAACTGCAGAAATACAAGTCAGAGTCGCTCCTTTCCGGTCACAGTTTGAGACTGACCTGAGACTTGTGCTCGACGTTCGCGGTTAAGGGTGTTAAATCCGCAATGGACATGCTTCGGAAGCCTCCGCGGCAGACGCACGCTCTTTGTCCGCGTTCAACCTCTCCGCTGAGCGCTCAATGTCGTCCGGAACGCAGCGCTACAGGGATGAGCACCCCGAAGGCCGTCAGGAAGCAAGCACGACGGGCTCTAGTGCCCACAGACGTACGAGCTCCATCGGTGCCAGCGCCGCGCACCCAACTTCAACAACCATGCCCGCCGTCGTTCGCGATGCCCTCGCCTGCGCCGCCTCGGACAGCCGCGCTGAGGTCATCAGACTCCAGCCCATGTGCTGCATCACGACAATGCGCACCCCTTGCGAAGAAGCGATACGCGTTCTGGATCTTGGCTGGTCGCTCCCGGCCAATACCAACCAGGACGGCGAAGAGGTGTTGCGTTACGTTCGAGAGAAATCGGCTCTTGTGTGGCTAACCATGCACAAAGAAGATTCACTCAATCTCTTTCCGTGCTGCAGGAAGCTTCAGTCGTAGCGTATCGCCTGACTCAAGATTCCGAAGCTGGTGGAGGATTCACTTTCGACGACCCTTGCAACCTTCTCGGCGGTGTGTGTCATTCGAGTTTTTGACCGTCGCTCATCTATCCCGCATATAGTTTGTTCACGACTACACGCATCATGGAACCGCAACGCATGGGCGCTCGTCCCGACCGAGGTGGAGGACGTAATATCCTGGTTCAAGGAGGCAAATGAGGAATGGGAAGTCTCCCTACGCACGGACAAGACTGCTAATCGTGATTTGAGGGTACGCGACATCCTTCACTCGCGGCTGCTTAATATCTTTGGCCATTCCAACTGAATGACCCAAGGCTGTTCGCTCGGTTCACGTACGACTTTATTGTTCTCGACGAAGACAAGTTTTCCGACCCGGCTTGGTTCGTCGCAATTGACTCGGAGCACGAGACGCCGCAACACTACGTCGCGCGTAATGGTCAACTCCGTTGTGTTGCAGACGACGTTTCCTTTCCGGTGGTGAACTTGCCTCGACGCTTGTGGTGCGACGGCGTCAATCCATTCATTATCGTCCTCAGCGCCTTTCACCGATTCCGCCGCACCCTCGAGCGTCGAGGCTCTCTCCCCGCGTACCTCCACCCACTGCAGGCGAAGCTCCAGCTGGCCGTCGACTTGATGTTCTTCAAGCCCTCGGATTGGAACGACACGGCCGACCTCCTGACGGAGGCATATGTGCAAATGGCCATGCATGGGAAACGAAACGCAAGATTTACCGAGACCGGCTGGCCGAGGCACAGGAAGCGTACGTGCCGGTGGTGCGCACCGAACCAGCGAAGGCTCCCGGGCCATCCCCCGAGGAGAAGTTCCTGAAGATCATGAATGATCCTCACTCTACTGGGGCTGAGAAAAACCTTGCGATGTCTGCGTTGCTCGAAGCTTGAAGGTGTGTTTCTTCTTCTCTATGCGTTCGCAGTTATAGCAGTCTCCGTAGCAGACAGGTTTCGCTTTACTGTTTGGAAGCGTAATTATACCTGTACCATTATAATGACAAGTCCCACTTTTTATCCGTATGGAACTATACTGAGACGCAAAAGGCTCAATCATCAATGTGACGGCGCGTTCAGGCCGATCCGAGAACTTGAACGCGCTTCGTGGACTCCGCCGCCGCGCTCTTTGTCCGCTCGATGTCGTCCGGAACGCAGATTCCCATTGCGCTGCATGTACCGCCGTCGCAGCTGGAGCAATTCCAGGCGACGAGCGAGCTCAGCATCGCGCAGGCCGTCGTGCAGGACGCGTACGAGCGCAAATACGACGTGGTCTGCATGCCGCTGACGACGGAAGCCTGGAAGACGCGCTGGCAGGAGATGTGCCTCACCACGTCGTCCGGCGTCGAGAGCCCTGTTGCGCGCCGTGACGCGAAGCTCGAGGAACGCGCTGAGCGCTGGCGGGCGGGCGAGGGGTTCCGCCGCGACGAAGTCACTATAACCAAGCTCGGTGCGCGCACCACGGACCACAGCGACCATATATGCTTACTCGCCGCCGCAGACGAGGCCGAGAACGTGATTGCGATGGCGTCAGACTGGATCGAGCTCGACTCGCCCGACGAGGGCGTGCGGTTCGACTCGGAGGTCGCGCTGCGCCAGGAAATATCCTACGCCGCATATCTCAACGTGCACACCTTCATTCTGCCCACGCCCCGCAACCGCGCACACGCTCCAGACTATGCGCGCGCCGTCAACGCGGCCTTTGCGGCGTGCGGCCCGCACTCGTTCGTCCAGGTCTCCATCCGCATCCCCATATTCGACCCCACCGCGTTCCGCTCGTCGTCTTCGTTCGTCCACGCGCCCCCGACGACCCAGTCCGTGCACGGCTCCCCGTCCAGCGACTTTAGCGTCACGTGGGAGATGTGGGACATTATCCGCACCGCGTGCGCGTATAGCACCAGACTTTCTATCAGTGAGTGCGTTCCAGCTCCCTGCAAATGTCAACGGAATTCTACTCGCGCGCGCTGGATCTGCACGAGGTAAAGCCACGAAGGATCGGAGACATTCTCACATACAAGTCGTTAGCAAACCTCTGTTCCACTCCGAGTCGCGGTTATTGCTCCAATCGCCGTGTTAGAGCAGGCGCCGGGCTTCGCTGAGTGCAGAGGTCCACGGCTCCCCTCCGTGCAGATCCAGCGCGCGCAACCTGCAAATTTCGTAGACATTTGCAGCGGCTGTCAGCGTGCACAACGGACCTTCTGACTACGATACAGCTTTGGACCTCACACCACCGCTCCCTGCAACACTCGGAGTCCTCCAGCGCTGGGCCGCCGAACCCACGCGTCACATCTTCCTGCCCGCCTCAACTTTCATCCCCAACGCCAAAGGCTATCCCGTACTCACCAAAGCGACCCAAGCATTTCTCCGCGATATCATCAAGGTGCGCCCTGCCTCTGGATGAGCATGGGTGTGGCCGCCGCGGGTCATGACCCACGGGCGTGTTTTACCCGCGCCACGATATATGTGCACGGGCTACCCGCGTTAAGTTGTAGGTGCGGGTCGTGGGTCGGGTTCATCAGACATTCGACCCGCGGGTAGGTACTATAGTACCTCTGTCGATATTGCACGCACTGCTTCCGATGGCACACCTACCGCACTCCTGCCCACAGCGGCGGTCGTTATCCGCGGGTCCACTCGCGGACCAGCCCGTGCAACCCATGCTCATCTCTAGCCCCGCCTCAGTATGCTCGCTGTGTCTGACAATATGCAGTACCGACCGACGATCATCCTCTCCAACACCGCAGCGGGCGTCCACACGAACGGCGGCGAGTCCGCGTACTCCCAGTACGTACGCCATCTCGAGAAGACGAGTCCCGCACTGCAAGCCATGGAGACACCCGGCACGCTCGAGAACTTTGCCAAAGGGTACATGGATTATTTGCAGGCGCCGCTGCAGGTGCGCAAATATGCTCTTGCCCTGCAATACGCTGATCCACGCACAGCCGTTGATGGACAACCTCCAAAGCATGACTTACGAAGTGTTCGAGAAGGACCCCGTCAAGTACTACCAGTACGAGGAGGCCGTCTTTCGTGCGCTGTCGGATCGCCAGCCTGACTCGAGAACGTACGTTTGTACTCTCGCGTTTGGGATGGACCACTCACGGTTTTCGCAGCGTCATATGCGTCGCGGGTGCAGGACGGGGACCGCTCGTCGCTGGATGTCTGCGCGCCATTGAACGATCATCGCGCAATGCGGTGGTGTACGCGGTCGAGAAGAACGTCAACGCATTCGTAACGTGCGTCTTGTCCTCCTCGGTCTTGCCTCGTACTCAACATTCTAGTCTGCAAGAACGAAGAGACGCGGAATGGGGACCTCTCGTGACGATCGTATATGGCGATATGCGCACCGTCGAGTTACCAGAAAAGGCCGACATCCTCGTCACGGAGCTCCTCGGTTCGTTTGGAGACAATGAGCTTAGCCCGGAGTGTCTCGACGGCGCGATGCGCTTTCTCAAACCGGACGGTATCTCCATCCCGGCGTCGTACACCGCACATCTCGCGCCATTGTCGTCGTCGAAGCTGTTTATGGAGGTGCAGTCGAGTCCGGACCAGAAGTTCGCCGAGACGCCGTATGTGGTGCTCTTCCAGGCCGTCAACGTCCTCAGCGGCGATGGCGGCGGCGTACGCGGCAAGTGCGGCGGACGCGTGCAGGAGTGCTGGGAGTTTGAGCATCCGCGGAGGGATATACCGCTCGATTCGCAAGGTTCGTACAGAGCTGGTTGGGAGACGTCTGCTGACTCTGACCAGGGCTGCCGTATTCGAACGCGCACAATACGCGCTCGGCGACGCTCAATTTTCACATACCGCACGCGGGTGTCTTGCATGGTTTCGCGGGCTATTTCGAAGCGGTGCTGTACGCGGACGTTGGGCTGAGCATACACCCCGACCGTAAAGAGCACATATCGCCCAACATGTTCAGCTGGTTTCCTATCTTCTTTCCTCTCCGCGTAAGCCGTTCTCCGTAACCCGTGCACTCGTCTTTTTACCTGACATCCGCAGGACCCGTTATACCTCCCCGCGAACTCGGAGCTGCAGGTGTTCCTCTGGCGACTGACGGACAAGCGCAAAGTGTGGTACGAATGGTTCGCAGAAGCGTTCCTACCCAAATCCGCCATCGCCATCCCCGTCGTCTCCGCAGGCGGCTCGCTCAGCAGCAACGGCCTAATGTCGCCGACGCCCATGTCCGCCATCCCCGCGCCCAGTCCGCTCCTGGACGCGCCGGCGTTGGGATTGTGGAGTTCCAGCGCGTTCGCGGATAGGAGCGCGAATGCGACGCCGCGGTTGCAGGTGGAGCTGAGCACGAGTCCGGAGAACGACGAGGGCGAGAATGGGAGGATCAAAATCGGGCAGACGACGCTGCATAATCCGTCTGGCCGGAGCAGTTGGATCGGGCTGTAAATTCGTAATTACCGATGCATATACTTGTGCATATAGTGTCGTATTTTTTGTACGTTGTCGTCGAGTGAAGATGTGAAAGAAGATCTAGACGCTCAGGCAGTGTGATTGACGGGTGGAGGACCCTGACGCGGCGTGCTCCCTCTCCTCTGCTTCTTGCGGTCGTATAGAGAGAGGATGGCGCTCAACGGCGAACCGTCCAGCTCGCTGAATACGACGACGACGACGACGGCCAAGAAGAACACGGTCCTGATCTCGCACGGTCGCCAGCCGTGGTATGGCTGCTTACTTTGGGCGTGCGCATCGCGGTGGTGAACGCTGAGACAACGCGCCAGGTACGGCATCGACGGCCGCCTGCTCTCGGACGCGTTCGTCATCGGCATCGGCGGCGGCTCGTCGTCTGGTAAGGTCTGTACGCTGCACGCTGCGGGCGGCGACGGCGAGCTTATCCATGTCTTGTCTTGTCGCAGACGACCGTCGCGCGCGCTATCGTCGAGGCCATGGGCAGCATCCCCACCGTCGTCATCGTCTCCCAGGTGTGTTTACTAATTGCTACCGCTTCGTGGTGACTGAAGGACGCGTCCAGGACAGCTTTTACAAGCCACATGGACCGGAGGAGCTCAAGCTCGCGTTCGAGAATAAATACGACTTTGACCATCCAAACTCGATAGACATGCCTCTGTTCGCGGAGGTGCCTATGTTGCTGGAAAGTTGGTCGCACGAGTGCTCATAATCTTCGGGTTTGTAGTGTCTTACAGACCTCAAGGCGTGCAAGCAGACCAACGTTCCCGTCTACTCGTTCGTCCAACACCAGCGTCTGGAAGAGACACAGTACATCTACGGCGCTGCCATAGTAATAGGTGATTTCTCTTCCCTCTTGTGATGTCGTACTGGCATTGACATGGTTGGAAAAGCGGAGGGTATCATGGCCTTGCAAGACCCTGCTTTACGCGCCACTTACGACCTCAAGGCGCGTCAACACGGCCGTAATGCACAACACCTCTCTAACTATTGTCTAGATCTTCGTCCAATGCGACTCGGATCTCATGCTCGCACGCCGCATACGACGTGACGTCGCGGAGCGCGGCCGGACAGTGGAAGGCGTGCTGGACCAGTACGTTTGTCCTCCCCTACTTCTCTTCCTCGTCACGTTCCTTACACACGTGCCCTTAGGTACCTCCGCTTCGTCAAACCCGCATACGACAACTTCGTACTCCCGAGTTCCAAATACGCGGACATTGTACGGACACGCCGCGCACGCGCCGTCTACTTGCGCTGAAAGTACGATAGATCGTCCCTGGCGCCGAGAACTCCGTGGCCATCGACATCATCGCCACGCATGTGAAGCGGAAGCTTGCGGAGCGTGGAGCGCACTTTCGAGACCGCCTCGCGAAGCCGGAGATGTTCCTGCCGAAGCTCGAGTGTGCGGAGGAGACGGTGGAAGAGTCCGTGAAGAGTTTGAACCTCATCGTGTTGCCGGATGCGCCGCAGACGCAGGTACGTGCTACGCTTCATGCTGTGTACGTGCAGGTTCCTTAGAACTCATCGTAGGGCATCTTCACCATATTACGAGACAAGTCGACCTCGAAGGAGGATTGGATATTCTATTCTGATAGGTGCGTCTTTGCTCAACTATCTGTTTTGCTATGTACACTTACGCGGTACAGATTAACTACCTTGCTCGTCGAGCGAGGATCGGCGCAACTGCCGTTTAAACCGCATTCTGTCACTACCCCAACAGGTACACCTGTAGAGGGCAAGGTGCTGGCCGCGCATGCAAGTTTCCTTGACCGCCCATCACCCTAGCTAACGCTCTTAAGCAGTGCGTATGTGGCGTATCCCTCGTACGATCGTGAGTCTCTTTCCATCTCCTCAGCGAGCGCAGGGCTGATGATGCAATGCAGAGGAACGGTTCTCGAACGCGGTCTCCGACGCGTCTGGCAAGACGTGCCGCTTGGAACTCTACTCATACAGTCCGACCCGTCCTCCGGCGAACCGCTCCTCCTACACACCATGCTCCCCGCGTGTCTGCGCAGCCGATGCGAGGCCGAAAAATCATGGGTCTTTCTGCTCGACTCGCAAATCGGGACGGCGGCGGCGGCGATGATGGCCATACGCGTGTTACTCGATCACGGTGTGCCGCAAAGCCATATCATCTTCCTCACCTTCGTCGTTGCGCGTAAGGGGGGCGTGCGCGTGTTACGGAAAGCGTTCCCTCACGTGCACATCGTGTGCGGTGCTGTGGACGAAGGGTTACGCGAGGCGAGGTTGCCGCCGGCAGATGGAGAGCACAAGGGCAGGAAAATATGGATGATCGAGCCGGGGATGGGGTCTATTGGTACGCTCGCTTCATCTGCCCACGCTGCGCTTGTCGCTAATGCGCACGGCTTTGCAGGAGACCGATATTACCTCTGAGTGCGTTCTGGGCTTGTGCGTAACTTATCTAAGGCTCTAGATTTTCGGGAACACGGAATAGCACTGACTTCTATACGCGTCGCTCATCACGTGATGGTGCGGCACGTAACCCTGGACCTCTGTGCTCAGTAACGACCTCTGTGCTTATCGACCAGTAGTCGGAATCACTTGTCTTGAGCTTCTGTGTCTAATCGTTCGGTTGATTTCGGGTCTGACGCGGTTTGACGTTCGGGTTTCGTGGGGGTTCGGATTTAGTCGAGATCTCGTACGTCCGATAAAGCGCAAGGAGAATATTACCATAGACTGACTATGCGATGTTATCTGCACCGCATAAAGCACGTGTGAACTATTTCTCTGAGATGCTGAGAGACGACCGTCGAAAGTCAAGGTCGAAACCGATTCCGAAGCCTTGAAGCGCGCGCTTCCGATGTCGATCATCGCTTTCGACCGGGAGTCGAGCCCGACGTTCTGGCCAGCTCATAACCCGCATACTTAAGGCTCTGCCAGCTGCTCGTACCACATTTCCATCCTGCCTTGCCGTTTGCCCCGTCTGCCAGAATGTCCGCGACCGTGACCGCGCCTGCTGCTGAACGCATCACACGTCCTCTGCGCCGTCTGGCGGTCGCAAGCA
Organism: Exidia glandulosa HHB12029; assembly: GCA_001632375.1. Classification (NCBI taxonomy): domain Eukaryota; kingdom Fungi; phylum Basidiomycota; class Agaricomycetes; order Auriculariales; family Exidiaceae; genus Exidia; species Exidia glandulosa. Next base: position 36,678 of record KV425886.1, on the reverse strand, counting down.
CGACGACATGCGCGCTGCACGCAAAGGCTTATGGCGCGTGCGTGGCCGCGTCATACACCGACGCGCGCAAAGATATGTGCTCTACCGAGTTTTCGCGATTCAAGGACTGCGTGCAGACTGCTGTACGAGATCTCTCCACTCGGCGCGACGACTTCGTGCTCACCGTTCGTCGCAGATGAAACGCAAATGGTGAACACGGCGATCCATCATTATGCCGCACTGGCCACGCCCTCCAGTCCCGCCACCTACTAGTGGTCTCGCGACGCTGAGCTGCTCTCGCCGCAGAGCACATCGTTCGCAACAGTAGACGCTCTGTAATCCTATGTGTAACACTACATTGTACAAATCCACGGCTTCATCTTCGTCATTGGCAGGTCAGGTCCAGCACGAGTCCATTCGGAGAAAGCGTTCTCAAGAGGTAGCGGGCTTCAAGTTCTTCAGTTCGTCCAGCGTGCGGAGTATGCGCTCGAGCTTCGCAGCTGCTTCGACTCGCTCCTTGCAGACCGCGGCATCGCTGGCACCTGCATTCGAAACCGGTGACATACGTGCTTCAACCTGCGATTCAGCCGTCAGTCCCGCTGATGTGACAACACGATGGGAGCGGACTGGCCTCAAGTGCGAGCTTCCCCATCTTGGCAACATACAGGTCGAGATGCGGCTTGATGTTGTTGTCGAGAGCCTGCGCCGCCACTTCAACGATGGCAACGTACATCCCCGGCTTCGCCTCCTTCAGGCCTTCACGGAGATTGTTCTAGGTACGCATGAGCTAGTGAGATTTCTCTTCATCGAGAGCGAGGGCAACATACGAGGGCCTTCTTCTTCGACTGCAAGCCTTGGTGCGCCATGCAGCGCTGGTACACGGTCTTCAGTCTTGCTCTGATGCTGGCCTCCATCTTCCGCCAGATGTCCTTCATCTCGTTCCTGATAGATCCTCGAAGCTGCACGATCCATCAGCCTCGCGTTCCTTCGGGGATGCATGGACCTTACCTCCGCGAGCGCGTCGGCGATGTAGGCCTGCACGCGGGTCGATGAGCACGATGACAAGACAGACATGATCTGAACATACGTTTGTGTGCTCAATGGTCGACGCTTTGTGTTCAGCGAAGAGAGCTTGAATGCCCCTGGGCGTCATCTCCTCGAGCATCTCGACGACAAGCCCCTTGAGCTTCGCAGTGGTCTTGTTGAAGCTATTCGCACGCATCACGTTCGCCCACCTGTTGTGGGCTCGGTCATCCCATACAAGAAACGGCCAATAAGCTTCGTCGTTAACTTACTCTTTGTCGAAGTTGATGAACAAGTGCTCGACCACCGCCGAGTTCCAGTTGTGGTCCTTCCACGAGCCGTTGCGACGGAGGACTGGCGAGACATTTAGGATAGTGACCATAAGCAGCAAGAGCCCAAGCGTACCGGCTTTCAAGGTTAACCACATCCTGATCTGTTCGGCAAGATTGAAGATGTGCTTCTCGACGGTTTCTTCAGCCTGGGAGACGTCAGGCTTCCTGACGGCAAAAAACGTAGTCGTGCGCACGCACCGCGCTCGCAGATGATTGCATGCGCTTGACGAGCTTCTCCTGAACCTCTTTCTGGAACGTCTTGCAGCCGTCCAGAGCCGTCTCGCGAAGGGACTAGAAGCGACATGAGTGGGATAATGCGCCGGCTTGAGGAGGCAAGGGCGTACTTCAACACGAGCTTCGGAGCGCTTGGCGGGTACCGTGAAGTCGGCGGTATTCTGGCCTTCTGTCGTCGAAGCGGGTTGGGACGAACACCACATCTGCATCTCCTGAACGAGCGTGGACAGCGAGAGAGCGTTCTTGCGAATCTTCTCGCGCTCGGCAGTAGTGACGAGTTGTTCAAGATGAGATGTGAGCGCAGGAATGCCGGTCCCCTCGAGGCTCTTGAGTACGGGCAACTTGCCAGGACAAGGATCTACATCGCACGTAAGAAGATGACGAAGTTCGTGTGGGACCGTACCTTTCAGGAGTTGGTAATCCTGCGATGAAGTCGCGAATACCGACACCTCGTGCTCCTCCTCTACTACGTCGTCGCCTGTAGTTGTGTCAATAACACCATCCGAATTGCGAAGGGCGAGGGTACCGTCTTCGCCTGGCTCCTGTTCTTCTTCGGTGTGCTCCTGCTCTACTTCGCCAGGATCCTGTTCGGCTTCGCCATGCTCCATTGACTGCTCGTACATTCTCGTCGCAAAGGTCTCCCGAATGGACTTGCAGGTCCACTGCAAGCAACGCGATCAGAGACTGGGATACGGCGCAGCGTAAGAAGCGAGGTACGAACTTCAGCGCGTTTCGTCGCGCAGAATTCCTGACAGTCGTTCTCCTGCTTCATGGCCGCAGTCAGGAGCGCGGTGCGTTTATCCTTCATGTACTGGAGTTGATATACGGGACTATGGCCGGTCTCGACCTGCAGCTTCGTCAGAGAGCGCGGGGTTATGAATGAGACCTGCGTACCTTCTGGCGCTTGCTTGCCTGTGCGCTCTTGATCGTCGGGAATCGCTTGCCGAGGTTGTTGTCACTCGCGCGACCGTCTACCTGCGTCTCGAACGTGACGTCTGCGACGCCTGGTACACCGCGGAAGTTGGGCAGTGCTGCTGTGGCATTAGTCAACTTCTCGTCCTCTCAACACCGTCTGGGCGGACGGGACAATGCACATACCTGCAGCAGCACTTTCTAAGTCCTCGATTTGCTTGTCCAAATCACGGATAGACTTGCGGGTGTTGTGTAAGGGTTCGTGAAGCCGCTGCCATTCGCTAGAGTTGCGGAGACCCAAGTCCTCGACGAGTTCCTCCCATTTTAGTTGGTCGTTCTGGGTCGCGACGAGCGTCACGTTTTTCGCGTTGGAACTGCGATCCGTGTTCAATGTGCTGAAGACAGGAGTAGGAAGCGACGCGTACTTGCCGTCTGTAACGCGCGGTCCAGGTTTGAGCCATGAATATATGACGCGAGCTCACCCACTGCCGCAATGTCAGAGACGAAAGCCGGGGACAGCGCATGCAATACTCACTGATGAACTCTTGCCCCAGCACCTTGTCCATAAGTTCTATGCAGACGTCAAACTGAGATCTGCAAGGTTGAAGGAATAAATATCGCACCTGCTGCGATTTTGTCCGTCGCCGCTCGGTTGATATTTGCGGCGACGACGAAATGATTGCAGTCCTTCAAGTACTTCCTGTACATGGCCCCACGGGCAATGTTCGTATCCGCAACTCCGGGAAGGTCGACGAGGGTGATGTTCCGCTGGAGGATAGGAGCCTTGACCTGGACGCAAATCCGGGCGATAAGCGGCCACCAACTCGCCTGGCCCTCACGATGGACTGTTGCCGCAGCAATCTTCGCCTGAATTTGAGAAGCACTACCGGGATATGTGGAGGTATCTCCCAACTTCAGCACTATGTCCGGGTTGCTTGCGATGATCTCATCAGTGGATGCCTGCATAAAAGACCGCAAGGAAAGTGAAGGATATAGAGCCTTGAGCTACGTGCGGGTGGGTACTATCAGCTTGATCTACCTCAGCTTCGAACGTGAGCACATACGCTGTCGGCGGCCTCTCGGCCGTCTTCTCCTAAGCGCTTCCTAATCTCCTCATCTGTCGGTGGTTTGGATCGGACACGAGGAGTAGGAGGCGGAGGCATTGTGGCCAGTGCGACGGAAAGGCATTCGATATCGTTTCGCAGGCTCTCCTCCGAAACGTACTCGATCCTGATGCTGATGTCGTCTTTGTCGTGATAACGTATTTCGATCGGTGTAGACGTGCACGCTGAGTGTAGTTGAGAGAGTTGTCAAAGCAGGATAACGGCGGCCTACATTTATGGCAAGACGTGGGCAAAACCTCGACTGAGGGCATGTTAGCTTTCGGTAGGGCTCAAACTGTGCTACTCTCGCTCACCTCCGAGAAGGGCATTCAAGAGGGACGACTTGCCCGCTCCTGTACCTACAATTCATTCAATTCTGAGGTACATGGAGGAACCAGGGGCATGACCAACCTCCGATGAAGGCCACGATGAAAGGAGATGGCGAGGACATAGCTGTCGTCACCCTACGACAAGGCAATGTGTTCGTTAATTTTGCGGTGTACACTCACCCTGGAGAAAACTTACTCGTTGTGGGCCTCGCGCCATGTGCTTGCAGGTTGGGCAGGCAAAGAAGACAGATATGAGATCATGTCATTGACTTGCTGAACGGTGCTTGCAAGTCGTATCGAGGGCACAGACATAGCGGCACCATCATACTACATGCAAATGAGAAGCGCCCGACTGCACGGCGAAAAGCAGTCTCGTACCATAGAGGACATGGCGGTAGGGAATAACTGCGGGCCTCGAAAGAGCGTTGCGGTCTGCAATTTATAGGCACATGGACGGCGCTCCCACGCAATGCACGATCTCAAGCAAAGGCAGATAGAAGATAGCGCGCAAGATAGTGTGCAGAAGCCGGGTGACAGGCCTCGTTTCGCCTCGTGCTCAGGGAAGAGCGAGCACGGGATCCGAGCCGCATAGCCGAGATAATGCAAGGACTCGACGAGAAGTAGCAAAGGACATGCCCTGAAGGGGGACTAACAGCACGTGCTGGTCATTATGCGGCATAGGTACGCGTGTCGAGCCAGCCGCTTCCACGTCGCGTCGCGTCGCGGCGCGGCCAAGGGCAAGGTGCGGAGATTGCCGGAACCCAGGACGACTCGAACGCCAGACAGTTCACGATGTCTTAAATTCCTCTGCAATAGGATTTCATTCAGGTAACTCGTTGTCCAGCAGTAGATTATCGACATCAGAACATACCACCACCCGTCGAGTCCGTCAAGACCTGTACGGCTTTATACACCTGCTACGAGCAGCATAAACTACGATTGTTTCCTCATTCAAAGTGTTCGTCGGACGGCACCCCGATCTCTGCCTTCAAGCGGTCAATAGAATCAAGGATGTCGTCGAGTTTGACCGCGGCATGGGAGCGCTCCTCAGCGAAGGGTTTGCTCGGGAGTGGCTGGTCCCAGATGGGCGACATGCGCGCTTCGATCTTAAGTCGCCACAGTAATGTCACCTCATCTGGAATGTACGCGGAGAGTCGACGAATACGCACCTCGGGCACCATGTTCTTGATCTGCGCTGTATACGTTGCTACATGCCTCTTCATGCCTTCCCGGAGGGAGCGCACGGCGCGCTCGATGACCGTTGAGTATATGTCATCGGTTAAGCCGTCACGAAACCACTTCTGCGTGCATACGTGAGTGAAGAGACGCGGGTATCGGGATTTAACGCACGAGTGAACGGTCACGGGCCCCCTGTTTCGAGTGCTCCGCGCAACGCTTGTAAAGAGGCTCGAGCTTCTCACGGATATCGGCCTCCATCTCGCGCGAGATAGACTTCTGCGCGCGCGTGATATCTTTGCGAAGCTGACAATACGGCGCAATTAGCGACGGGGGCGACGCAGCAGATACGCGCAAGACAGTACCTTCGTTATCGCGGACCTGACGCAGCCCTTCAAGACGCATTGGGCGTTACTGATGACTTTTCGCAACGCAGGAACGGAGAGGACGTACGTTGCCCCAGCGAAGGATCGCGCCCTTGTACTTCTTGACTCGTGGCTTGAGGCTCGCGGCCGCGTCGTGCTCTATGCGCGCAAGCGCGAGCGACAGTATGCCCTTGACCGCCGCTGCGTCGTCCACAAATTGATTGCCGTCAAGCGCCACAGACCATCTATGCAGCAGCCACGCTAGTCAGCGCACACGTACGCGTCGGGGTACCCTTGCACAACCAGGACATACTGGGCTGCGAAGTCACGGAAGAGCGAGTGGACTATAGTGGCGTTGAAGTTGCGCCCCTTCCAAACACCACGGCGCCTGAAAGCTAGCGGTAGTGGTTAGGATCCTAAACGCGGCGGGCAGCGAAGGCGCGTTTGGTCACCCCAAGGTCACGCACTGGCTTTGAGCTGCTGCCAACCCAGCGCCGAGTCTCCTGCGATAGTTTTAACAGCAAGTTCGATGTTCCGTCGAGCAGCCTGTGGTATAGCTCAGAGGACTGTCGACCAAAGACGATAGCACGCACGGTTCCCACGGAATCGCGCATGCTCGGCACAAGACCCGAGGTGATGTCACGCCAAAATCGTTCCGAGCTCGACGAGAGCGCCTTATCAAGCTCCTGCGCGCATATGAGCGATGATAGAGCAATAGCGTACTATGGCGTACCTCGGAAAGAGTAGCAGAAACACTGACCCTTGGAGACTGTAGTACGGGATTCTCTCAGAATGGACGCAGAGCCGGCAGGGAAGATGGCACTCACGTGCAGGTCATCGAAGGTCGAACCCGCCCAAAGCGCCTTCAGTGCATTGCGGTCGTACATAGTTCCGTCGTCCTCCGCGGTGCACCACAGCTTCATCTCTTCGACAAGTACCGAGAGCGCAGCGGCATGCTCAGCGGTCGCCAGTCGCGCGGCGGAGAGCCCGATCTTGCGGATGTGCTCTCTCAAAGCAGGTATGCCAGTCGCTCCGACGGTGTTGAAAGTCGACCGTCGGCTCATCAGCGGCTTCGGACCTGCGGCGGCGCATGGAGTTATCGGGGTAAGGTCATGATCATGCGGGAAATGGATATAGTACCTGACACACGTAGGTAGTCACGAGCCGAAACCGCGAACGAGTCAAACATTTCATGTTCAGTGGCTGAGACGAGATCGATAGTTCAGGCGCAGACTGTTTCCAGACTTCAAGATTTCGCACCTGGACTGTCCAAAGGGCTCGACGCGCAAAGTTTGGACACCGCATCGCGGACCCGCTGTTGCACTTCGACGCGCACCGCCTGGCACTTTCGTGAGCAACACGGCACTGGACACTACACGTGCTATGTAAGTACCTCAGCCCGTTTCTGCGCGCAGTACGCCTTGCAATCGAGTTCCAACTTTTGCACGTCAACCTCGAGCCGTGCTTGCCGTGCCCGCATTACGTCGAGGTCACTGTGAAGCTGGTCGGGGTGCATCGTCTGAGAGCGAGTGAGTGAGACGCATATGCTGATATGGGGGATGTAGCCTGACTTTCTGCCGCTTAGATGGTCCCGGGGTCGGAGGAGTCGCGCCACGCTTGTCGTTGTACGAGTACGATGCGAGTTCTGGATCAAGTTGGTCGTCACTGCTCATCCACAAGGCGCCAAGTTCAGATTCGGAGATGTAATCAAACACGTCTTGGACTGTTTCGAGCGTCGTATTAGTACCAGGTCATCCCGCGAGCGTAGAACGCACCCGGTATCTGTCGCGTTTCCATGTCACGGATATTTTCTTCAAGCGCAGCTATCTCCGCGTGACAGCCGGACCAGAGCCCGTGCAGCGCCTGCCATTCGGGATCGGAGTCGAGGTGCAATTCAGATACGAGCTCGTCGATGTCAACGTCGTCATTCTTTGTCGACACGAAGGTGATTCGTCCATGGTCCAGTCTGCGAACCATCATTCTTCAGTAGCCACGCCTATGGTCGGTAGTTATGGACAAAAGTCCTGAGCTGCCCGATTCGTGCCCGATTCGTGCAAGAATCGTGCACGAATGAGCTCTCTCATCACGTTTCATGCGCGAATCGTGCGCGAATCGTGCACGAATGAGCTAAGATGCGCGAATCATGCGCGATTCGTGCACGATTCTTGCACGATTCTTGCACGAATCATGCGCGACCGCCATTTTGCGTTCGCGCACCATTCGCGGATGATTCGTGCACGAATCGCTCAGCTTAGGTAAAATGAAGTCTCACCAACTTCAAATCCGTTCGCGCATGAATCGCGCATCGTTCGCGCATCGGACCTCATTCGCGCAGCTGAGCTCGGATGCAAAGCTGACTAAGCTGCGGAGACAGCCGAAAGGTCGACACATCGTGTGTCGACCTTTCGGCAACTTCCGATAGGGAGCGCAAAAGAAAGACGATTCAAGAGCAAGCACATGAGTTTAAAGGTCAAACAAGTACATAGACAGGGTGATTAAAACTCCTCGTAACAGGAGATCTGAACTTCGGGTCCATATTGGGATCACGGATCGGCGCACAGACTCTGCTTAGTTACACTGTAGTCCTGTATTTTATTTGGAGCCAAACTACATAATTCCCTTAATTGTTTCGATACCATTCAGTTCTCTGTCCTCTATGGCAAACTCCGGTATAACTTTCACCGATCAGAGCTGGCTTCATAAGTGGCGGGAAAGTGCTCGGAATCGTTGGAATTAACGAATTTACACAATGATAGGATCAAGCAAAAGGTTTACATAAGCTGTGGAGGTCAGTGGCTGATGTCAGATGCGCGAATGAGATCCAATGCGCGAATGAGATCCGATGCGCGAATCAAGCGCGAATGGGATCCGATGCGCGAATGATGCGCGAACGAGGTGCGCGAACGGAGGAGCCATTCGCGCATGATTCGCGCAGAGCTGCGCGATTTGTGCACGATTCGCGCATCGTTCGCGCATCGTTTGTGGTAAGACTTTTGTCCACAACTACCGACCATACACGCCAGCAGCTGTAGATCGTTGATTTACGCACTTTGTATCTGAGTCGAGTAGGCAATCCGAGGATGAGCGCGTGGTGCTCCTGCTGGAATGGAGACCTTACCCACTGCAAGCAACATTATGAATCAGTACAGCAGTTGACGCTTCATGGGATTCCACCTGTGCTTACTTAATAGCTGCGTCCCCAAAGGCCCCTCCAACAATTCTATCCAGATATCAGTTCACGCATCGCGCCCAAGTGGCCACTCACTTTCAAACATACCGTCCGAAGCAGCGCGTTGGCTATTCGCCACGAGAACGATGTGGTCACAATGTTGAAGATACTTCTTATACATCGTAGCCCTCGCGGCGTCCCGATCCATTGTACCGGGCAAATCGACGAGCACGACGCCGTGCTCGAGTAACAGCGCGTCATGCTTGATAATTACGCGCTCAACAATTGGCTCGAGGTTTGCTGTCGAGGTCTTGACGCGCGCGGAAATGCCACTCGAGCCTGGGTGGACTGCAGGAACAGACTCGGAGGTCCCCAGTTTGTCGAGCACGGCGGAATTGGTTCGGAGAATGGCCTCGGCGGACATGTCGATGATTTTGGGAAGGGATATATTCGGGTATACAGCCTTAATCTTTGGGGAGTGTCAGTCGAATTCTTCGTCGTGCGACGTCGAGGAGATGGAGCGCGGACACACTTTTGCGTAGAGCTCTTCGCAGTCCGGTTTATCCCTGATCGTGGCGGCCCCGAGTTGCTGCGGTTTTGAGCTGTGTTCCCGCCGATGAGAGGAGGTGCTCGAGAACGTCGAGCTGTGAGTAGTATGGCAGGGCAATAGGATTGCAGATGCCTGCGCTCTCTCACAGCCGCGGAAGGCGGACCGCTCAAGCCGGCGCTAGCAAGGAACTACAAGTGAGAACGGAATACGAAATCTAAAGAGGGATGCGGTGGGAGGGCGAGACGAACAAACACTAGACGAACGCGACAGACGAAGGGATGAGCTAACGCACGCGGGAACTGTGTACAACGGACCTAGACGAACGCGACAGACGAAGGGATGAAAACAAACAACAGGGGAACGAGATGTATATACGATAAATCGAGAGACAAAGGTAATGCACGACGGTGGCGCTCACTGCCACAAACCTGCCTGACCGCTGACGCACTCATGCTCATTTTGAGCTGTGTTCCCGCCGATGAGAGGAGGTGCTCGAGAACGTCGAGCTGTGAGTAGTATGGCAGGGCAATAGGATTGCAGATGCCTGCGCTCTCTCACAGCCGCGGAAGGCGGACCGCTCAAGCCATCCAAGGTGCGCGGAGGTCCGGAGGAACGGGAGCAGCATCGAGCGGAGCCGCCAGATGAAGACGCGCGTTCAGAGCGAGAATGCGGTACACCGGCTCTTCGATGTAGAGACGGTACGCGTCAGAGACCCAGCGCCCAAGACGTTGCACATCAGAGTCCGGAACCCCGTTAGTGTAAGCAGTGGTGGCCGCGCCGCGACGAAAACTGTGGCCAGAGAAATTAGCCGGATCGTACCCCGCCGCGATCAGAGTGTCCTTGAGCTCGCTGATGAACCAGTCGCGAGTGAGAGGGGCTCCAAGATCGTCTCCATCGAAAAAGAGCGGGGCGTCAGGGTCGCTGTGGAGTACCTGGAAGTAGTCGCGCATTGCGGCGACGGGGCAAGTGGGCGAATCCGGGACTGCGGCAATGAGAATCTTTGTACCTTGGCGAAAGGGGTCGGTTTTTGAGCTAGGCAGCGTGAGGACGATATGTGTGGCGTCGTCCATCGAAGGGACAAACTCGACGGAGGAGCGGGTGAGGTTGTACAGTCTGGAGAACTCGGATGCTTTCCGCACGGTGAACTCGCCGCAGCGAAGGAAGCCGGCGAACGCGAGGCAGAATACGGCCCGAAGTTTGACCCCATGATCGGTGAGGGTGTCAAGACAGCCGACGAGGTCACTGAGGACGCTGTGAGTGATAGGCTGCTTCGGCTTACGTCCGGGGTCTCCGTGAACGCGTTTGATGCCCTTGAGAACGCGCTGGACAATGGGTTCTTGGAAGCCACTGGCCGGGATCCCGAGGTCGGTTGCCATAGCTCGGACATGAGTGAGGTACTGTTTGAGCGTGCTGAATTTGATTGCCCGATTGGCCATGAGCCAAGCGGCGAACTCGCAGGCGATGATGCCGGAGACGGGAAGTATTGAACCGTCCGAGTTGCGGAAGTGCGGGTGGAGTCGCATGAATTCGACGAATGCGCGCTGTCCGGATTGATAGTTTTTGCGTGTGGATGGGGCAAGCGCGTGCCAGAGATATCGGATGACAGCAGGGGAGCAGTGAGCGTGCGCTTCAGCGAAATAAGCCGCTGGTTCGGCGGGGTCGGGGTCTTCTCCAAGTGTGGCGCTAACTGAAACATGCGGGTGTACTGGAAACGCGAAGCAGCGTCAGCAATCGAATTGTCTGCGGAAGCGAGCCATGAAGATGTGAATGTGAAGTGGAGCAGGGCAGCTAACTGCAAGCAGATTCGAAGGATACGCATTATCCCGGGTGCTGCCGATGTATGATCCTGAAGCGCGTAGAAGACGGCCATGTTGTCAACATGAAAAATGACATGGCCGTCCCTCCAGAGCTCTCCCCAGCGTAGAATAGCCTGAAGAACCGCGTACATCTCCTTAACCTGGATGTGCTCGGTGCGCATGCGACGAGGGCACCGAGAAGCGAACCAAGTATCACCAAATTGACCGCCCAGACCCTTTGTGCCGCTAGCATCCGTTAAGACCGAGAATGACTGGCGAGGAGGCTGAAGCAGTTGAACTCCGTTCCAGTGCTCGACATAAGTGATCCACCAAACTATGTCGTGACGCGCAGAAGCCGGGATTGCGCGAGAAGCAAGTGCGTGCGGAAAACGAGACTGGAAGTCGAAGAGACGACGAAGAAATGCGCGAGAGTACGGTATGACCTGAGCGATAAATTGCAGATATCCAGTCAGTGATTGCAGCTCGCGGAGCGTGCAACGAGACTTAGTGGACCACGTAGACAGCAATGACTGGACGAAGTCGAGTTTGTCCTTCGGGACGCGCGCCTCCATAGCGATGGAGTCAAGTTCCAGGCCGAGGAACTCAATACGGGTGGATGGCCAGATCGTCTTCTCCGGTGAGAAGCGAAGCCCGAGAGTGCGGCCGAGGGAAACGATCCACTCAACCGCCGCGGAGGCGCAGGAGATGTCCGTCGAAGGAGCAAAAGTCTGCAAAAAATCGTCGAGGTAATGCCGATGCCGAGCAGGGACATGGCGCGCAATAATCCAGTGAAGAGCCTCCGCAAAAAGGTTAAACACGTACGGAGCGGAACGAAGGCCAAAAATCAGAGTTACGGCGTGATACAGTTGGCCAGCCCATTCCCAGCCGATGAGACCCCATGCAGAACGCTGGATAGGGATATGATGGAATGCGCTAGTCAGATCGAGTTTGGACATGAGAGACCCGCGCCCCGAAGCAACCAGATCCTGAGCAGCCTTGTCAAACGCGTCATAGACAATGCTAGCCTCCGAATCCGGAATCCCATCGTTCACGGAACCGCGCGCAGGCCATGACAAGTGGTTAATCAGCCGAAGTTTCCCAGAATGCGCACGAACAGCGCAGCCCAAAGGGGATGCAACGAAGCCAGACATTGGTGGTGCCGAGAACGGACCGTGCGCAGTTCCGTTAGCCACATGCTTAGCCACAGCTTCCGTGACAAAAGCTGCGTGATCGCGAGCCGAAGTGAGATTAGAGCAAGCGCGAGACTGAACTGTCCCAGAGAATCCGATGTCGGCACCGAATTCAATTATGTGCAGTATAGCAGCAACGAAGTCACGATCAGGATAGTCGTGCAAGAAGAATTCCCAGGCAGCCTTGTTGAGCGAAGACGAAACGGGTTCAAGGCAGTCTGTATTAGCGGGTACGCGATTACAACGAGGGTCCGAATTGGGGCGAGCCGGAGGTGCAGGCCCGGCTGGGAAGATATGATTATGTGAGAGCGTGGAGTAGAAATCGGACGAGCTTTCGGGAACGGGAGGTGCGACAGAAGCGACACCGGGCTGCGGTGTCGCGGCCGCAGCGGTGCCGCTTCAGGCTTTGGCAGGCTGCACGACGGGTGCTGGCAGCGCATGCTTGCGACCCCAGGGGCAGGTGTCGCCGGTACAAGTACCCTTGACAAAGTTGGTGCAGATAGTCTCGTTCCTCGGCTTCGACCCAGACAACTTGTTCGGCCCGGATTGCGAAGCGGGCGAAGAACCGGACGCTTTGACCGCAGTGACAGGCGGCAGCGGATGCAGGTAGAACATCAGCGAGTTGTCGGGTGCCCACCATCCGGCGTAGTGCGAGTGGAGCATTTCTGCGCGCCGAAACTGGAAGAATCGCTCCGCATACTGAAGCACAGATACGAAAGTGTACGACTGTTGAAGCTGCAACAGGTGCTGGACGAAGAGCGAGGCACCATGCGAAAGAGTCCAGCCGTGTTCCCAGCCGCCAGCCTGCTTCCCATGGCTGGCCGAGAGCGAGAAGGAGAGCACGTCGAAGTAGACCAGCAGAGACCCCAGTAGAGCATTCATGTCGGGAAAGGACTTCGTGACGGCCTTGTCAACGACGCTGAGCTGTCCGTTAGAGAGCTGCAGCGTCTGATCCGGAGCCGTCTGCTGCGTGAATCGCGGATTGAGTTTGACGAGCTGCTTGAACTCGATGGTATGCGCCAGGACCGATAGCAGCACCGACTGCTCCACATGCGGAAAGCGAAGTATAACGTTCTTACCTGCAAGTGGATTCGACGTGGCAGCAGCACCAGAGGGCGACGCTCCGGGGAAGAACGCAGGCGAGTGCTGGACAGCCGCCGCAGGCGCGCCAGCTTGGTTCGCAAACGCATCGGCGATCGCGTCAGGTGTAGCCCAGAGATTGACGACTCCAGACTGCGCGGCTGCAGGGGGTGGCGGTGACGTGATCTGCGTCGCAGATCCTGGTGGCGGTGGCACCGATGACGACGATGGCGCTGCCGATGAGCCCTGCGACGCGCCGGGCGTGGACACGGCCAGCTTCGCGAGCAGATCCGTGAGTTGCTGCTCGATGCCGGCGACGCCTTTTGCGACGATGTCGCCGATCTCCTTTGTCTGATCAGCCGAGAACGACATTCGGTCCGGAGACGGTGGGCGCGATGGAGGTAGTGGAACCGAGTGCGGGAGCGGAACGCGGGTAAGACGATTGTCTGCACCCCGGACGATTAGGTGCGTAGGCGTGTAATGCTTGCGAGACGGCGTGATTGAACGTTGGCTCGGCCCGAGACGAACAAACACTAGACGAACGCGACAGACGAAGGGATGAGCTAACGCACGCGGGAACTGTGTACAACGGACCTAGACGAACGCGACAGACGAAGGGATGAAAACAAACAACAGGGGAACGAGATGTATATACGATAAATCGAGAGACAAAGGTAATGCACGACGGTGGCGCTCACTGCCACAAACCTGCCTGACCGCTGACGCACTCATGCTCATTGGATGTCACTCTCCGAGAGCGCGGTGCGTAAACGTTCGATGTCGGCGAGCCAGTGTTCACGCGAGCAGTACTCAATCGTGGCCGTAGAACCTTGCTGGGGCTGATAGGATATCTCGATGGGCATCGCTGTGCATGCTGCTAGAAGTAAGATAGTGGAAAGTAGAACGATGATTGCGACGCACATTTGAGGCCGGATGTGCCGAGAAGCGATGGATCTGGTCGGTTCAGTATAGGCAACAACCTGGGGAATACCACTCACCGCCCATGATGGCGTTGATCAACGATGACTTCCCGGAACCCATAGCTTCAGACATTCAGCATAGTGTGATGTTACTCTACCGCAAATGACTTACCGCCGATAAAAGCTATCACGGTCTGCGAGGGGACGAGGAGCGTTCTGTCTGACACTGCGCAACGCAGAAGCCAGCACGGGTCGGACGCGTTACGCGAGATTTCGTCAGCGCACGCATGCAAATCTTTGTACCATTTGGTGACTTTGCTGTCGGGGAGAGGCGTCAGAGTATCAAGGACACGCTCGATACTCTGGAGTATTGCAGGGAGGGACATCGATAGATCGCCGGCCGCCATGAGTGGTCCTGTTGCACCTTCAGTCGAGCCGGAAGGCGAGCGACTACCAGGGCACCAGGGTGGCGAGAGTGTGGGCGGGCAGGCCGATATCAGTTGTGACGTTCGCCTGTCGCCGCGGCCAACCCCAATTTATAGGCGCACACAGGCACATATAGCCAGAGCCAGACTTCAGGAAGCTCCCACGCAACGCAGTGCACCTTGTTCCGCAGCTGATATGCGGGGTCCCAAACGAACGAAGAACAAATGAAAGCGAACGCAACACTGTTCGGTTCGTTTTTGCACGCCGTCACCTTGTGCGCAGGCTACCGCTCAGTAACGGCTCCCCGGCTCAACCATAAGGTCATAAACAGCAGTTCCAGGACATTTCTAGACGAGACTGGGGAATGAGGCTTGTCCGAGAGAGAACGAAGAGGGCAAGAAAGTGGCCGGCGAAATCCGAGTGCGGCGACGATCATCAATACGAACGAAACACAGAAGTGTTTGATTTCCGTGGTTCGCTCGCACGGGAGTCATAATGCCTCGTGCTCCAACACCCATTCATACGAACGAAACAAAGAACTGTCTGATTACCGTGCTTTCGCTCGATTCATACGAACGAAACAAAGAAGTGTTTGATTCCCGTGGCTTCGTTTACACGGGAGTCACATTGCCTCGTGCTCTGACAGGTTCATGATCGTCATTCACGGCAAACGGAAGGTCAATACCACGATGTCGTCTCCCGTTCAGGTTCGCAGGGACTAAGATCCTTGCCACAAGCGGACTGCAGCTGTTGCATAACGATTCGTGATGTTTTCTGTCTTCGTAGTGAGGCGCGGTCGATGCAAGAGGAACAGAGTGACAACACGTCCGGTGACGGTCACAGCGGCTGAACGTCATGGCGATGCATCTCATACGAACGAAACAAAGAAGAGAGTGGTTCCCTTGGTTTCGCTCACCTGTGATCTACATTTCTCCGTGCTCTGGTAGGTTCACGCCAGGTCCGATGGTCATCGTCTCAAGCCGAGGCAAGGCGAACTTGGCCGGAAGACCGTTGTTGTTTCGTTCGTCTGCGACATCACCTCCCGTTCAGGTTCCGTGAACCTGAACGGTAGGACGAATGGATTGGAAGCCGGAACGGCCTAGCAAATACTGCGGCTGAACCTCATGCCATTCGTGTCCGATCTCTGATACCCGTCTCGTGAATCCAAACCTAATAGTACATCGTCCTGGCTGGCAAGAATACGTACAACGCAAATGAGCGGACAAACGAGCAGTCGGACGTGTCTCATGCTTCATATCCAAGCTCCTCAATTGCCGTCTCAATGCCAGCCAGCATCGCTTGCGCGGAGGTACGCGCCTGCGAGAAAGCTGCGTTCGGTTTGGTGTTGTCCCATATCGGAGACATCCGTTGTTCAATCTGGCCAAAGTCAAGTGAGTCTCAAAAACGGCATTACTGCGACCTCGTCCAGACTTACAGAGGTTGCCATACCGGCGAGCTTGGTGTAGTGCAAATCTAGCTGCTTCCTAAGCATCCGCCGTAGGGCAGCAGACGTATCCTCAACGACGGAGGTGAAAAGGTCGTACTTGACCTCCTCAATCCCTTCGCGCAGAAGCTGCTGCATGACGGTCAGTCACCATCACCAAGAGATCTGCAGACTTACCAATGCCCTCGCCTTAGCACCTCTGGCGGATTGTGACCAGCACCGCTTGTACAGTGTTTCTAGCTCCGCGGCGACTCTTGCGGCCATCCCTCGCGAGATGTCCCGCTGCTCGTCTCGAATAGCCTCGACGCACTGGTGGGACGGTCAGAAGTGCTTCTACAACCGTAGAATATACTGCACCTCTTGGATTGCGAGCCGAGTGGTAGTCTATATCGGATCAGGTCAGCAGGGAAAGCAAGAGCGCTCGTAACTTACATGGACATATTTTACTGCCTGAGCCTTATGCTCTGACACCAGGACCTTCAGGCTATCCGCCGCGGCTTGTTCGACATGGGCGAGGGCTTGCTCAACAGCATGTCCCACCAAGCGAGCATCATCTTGCATACTTTTGGCCTTGAGAGTCGTCTGCCACCTTGACTCGCGCATGAGTCGTCTAACGTGTAACGCAATCACTTGCAAAGAGAAAGGCTCACGAAGCGGCGAAGTGACGGGACATCAACTCTACGGCAACTGAGTTCCAATCGTGGTGCTTCCAGCAGCCCGCCCGTCGGAATACTACCACTCCGAGTCATTACTGCCTTTCTCAGCGCATGGCAGGCTTGACACTTACTTGCTTTGAGGGTCGGCCAGGACCGGATGTTCTGGCCGAGCTGGTACAAACGCTCGCTAGCGGCATTCTCAGCCTACAAATCCACCTCAGAATTCTTCAAATCTGACTTCAGCACCCGTGGGACTTACCTTCTTGGCCGCCGCCGTCATTTTCGGGATGAGAAGGGTATCGACGTCACGGAGAAGCTTGCTCCCAGCCTCCCTCGCCGCCTTTCGGATCACCTGGAGCATACCCACGATCACGACCGAAGTAAGCGTCCCGACATCGAGCAAGGCGTATGCCGACCTGTGCAATCGTTTCCGTATAGTCAACGTAAACCCCCTGCGGAGCCCGGTCAGTACCAGCGTAGTCATCTCTACGACGCAACATACATCTTCGGAGAGCGACAGCATCTTCCAAGTGTACCGTAAGCGCGCTCTATCGTCCCGGCTTCCGCTCGGCTCTGTGAGGGTCCAAACCTGTATCTCTTGAAATAGCGCGGACAGCCTTGCTGGTTTGCAGCACGTATGCCAGCAACACCGATTCCACGAGCATACTGAACGAGTGCTGGAATACACGTCTCGTCGGTAGTTTGGAATACAGCCGCTCGTCCGTCGTACGGGGACTTTCCTAGTCCGGGTCAACGCTCCGCGTCCTCCGATGTCAGGAATACACGCACCGACCAGCTTCATAAAGTCATTGGACGAGACGCAGAAAACGCTGATATCACCCTCTACGTAATGATTAGCATCTCGCGTCGTCGACCATTCAGATGGAGTGCAACTCACCGTCGTCGCGATGCTCATTTGCGCTCTCACCACGGAGCGCCGCAATCCCAGCGCGGAATTGGCCCTGTATCTGTTCCGTAACCCACTAGACGGGACATCACGATCTGAACGATGAATCAGAAGAGAATAAATACCTCGGTCCTCTTCTCAGCGCAGAACAGTTGACGCCCGGTGTCCAATGTCAATGAAGATAGTTCCAGTTGATCGAGTTCACGGCGCTTGTGAGTTAGTTTTCGCCTGACTGCTGGCGTCGTTGACGAGTCTGCGAGTCGTGACGTGTGCTGGTCTTGTAATACGTCAGCTTGGTGAACACACAATCGCTTACGGTCTGACCTTGTAGCCTATGGTTCATAAATGGTACATTTATTCCCGATAGCTTGAGACACGAAATTTGCATGTGAGAGATCTTTTCCGCTCTTTGAGACAGACTATATGGTACCCCTGGGACCCCAAATGACCCTATAGCTACATCTCATGTCGCTTTTCGGTGTTCAATGTGGTCTCAAGTCGGTGCACGAGCAGGATCGGTACATTCCGATAGAGCTGCGGCCTTGTCGGCACTGACCTCCGCATCGTCCTAGCCATCCCCGAAAACCTTATCCCGTCAACCACACCACCAGAAACACTTGGGATGATATAGGTACCTATAGGGGTTTTGGAGTCAGCACAGACCGTACCGTGGCTGCGATGTTTGGTAGATGTCTATTGTTTCCCGTGCAGACCAGTTTGAGCTTTCCTACATGAACGTAATAGACAATGCAGAGATATAAGAGTGCAATTCGTTCTTCTACGCTATGTTCCAAGTAAGCAAATCGACTAGGAAGTACCCGCGGAGGTCAGTGCCGACAAAGCCGCAGCTCTATCGGAATGTACCGATCCTGCTCGCGCACCGACTTGAGACTACATTGAACACCGAAAAGCGACATGAGACGTAGCTATAGGGTCATTTGGGGTCCCAGGGGTACCATATAGTCTGTCTCAAAGAGGGGAAAAGGTCTCTCACATGCGCATTTCGTGTCGCTAGCTATCGGCAATAAATGTACCATTTATGAACCATAGTAGCCATCGCTCCAAATCCTCGATGCGCGCCTTAAGGCGCCTGCGAGTGTCCTGGGCTGAAGCAACTTGCCTCTCCAGCCTCTGCCAATCGTCATCTGACTTCAGGCGAAGAGCAGAGACAATCTCAGAGCACGCGATGTCGTCGTTACAAGTCGCGACGAATGTGACTTTGGTCGGGGAATATCTTCGGAAACAATGAATATACGCCATCGGAGCACCGGTCAGTAGTCTCACTCACTTCTCGTCTGTACAATGAGACGACCAGTCAGCCATCACCAGCAATACCATCGGTAGGACATCTATATTACTTACCCACTGTGCAAGGTTACTTCAACGATGTGCTTGTTGAAATGGATGCGACGTACTCATCAACCTGGCCCGGAATGCTTCGCCAAGAAGATCTGCTGAGCTTTAAAATAGAGGAAGGCGCAAGATCGTGTATCCATACCTCGCGCAACGAGATCTGTGGCTGCGCGTTTGATTTGCGCGACGACGAAAATGTGGTCGGCAGTGCGAAGATAATTGTGGTATATAGCGGAGCGAGCAGTGTTCGAGTCGCCTACTCCTGGCAAGTCCACGAGTGTAGTATTGTCCTTGAGAACGGCTGCATCGCACTGAATGCGGACGCGGGCGACGAGCGGCCAGAGGTCGACCTGGCCGTTTCGAGTTCCCGTAAACTCTTGCAATTCCGTCTTGAAGTTTTCTGCAGTGGAAGAGAATACTACAGTGTTGCCCAGCATGGCGGCAATCTCTGGATCACTTTGAATGATTTGTTCAGTCGAATAATACGCAAGAGCGTCTTCGCGGAGGGTCGGGTAGACAACGCGTACCTGTAGAGATCTCGTGAGTTAACGGAAGCTGAAGTATGTATGGCGACGTACGCGATCCCACGCCTGCTGGCCATCATCCACAGCTTGAAGCTTAGCAGTGCTACCATCGACGTCTGGGTCTTGCAGCGCGGAAAGCAGGTGGCTGATCTCTTTGCTCCAGCTCTCCGCTGAGATGAATTCGATAGTCGCGATCACGAGTTCTTGCTCGTGGTACGAGATCTCGATCGGAGTGCTGGTACATATGGTTCATAAATGGTACATTTATTTCCGATGGCTTGAGACACAAAATTCCGACTCGAGAACATTTTCCTACCTCTGGAGACACAATATGTGGCACCCTAGGGACCCCAGAGGACCCTTTAGTGTGATTTCTCGTGTATTTATATACTCAGAATCGCTCTCTCGTCATGGCGAGTGCGTCGGCGGCACGTTCCGATAGTACTCGGGTTTGTCGGCCATCGCCTCCGCGACGGATAGCTCAGCGGCTCGGTTCAGCTTACACTCCAATTCAGGCAATTCAGAGCATTTCAATTTTCCTTCAATACTAGTACAGCCATAGGCGGAATGAGGTGAAAGTCGTCCTATATAAAGAGCCTTTAGACAGGCATTCCGCTATGGCAGGATTCTGAGTGGAAGAGATATAGTACACCATATGTCGCCTACTAGCTTCCTCTTTCTGAGTAACAACGGGTGCGTGGACAACTCGGCCCAGAAGGTGCGGCGGGGGTGATGGCCGACAAACCCGAGTCACTATCGGAACGTGCCGCCGACGCACTCGCCATGACGAGAGAGCGATTCTGAGTAAGTAGAACACACGAGACATCACAATGAAGGGTCCTCTGGGGTCCCTAGGGTGCCATATACTGTGTCTCCAGAGGTAAGAAAATGTTCTCAAGTCCGAATTTTCTGTCTCAAGCCATTGGGAATTAATGTACCATTTATGAACCATAGGTACAAGCTGTAAAAGCTTGAGTACGCACGACCGCACTTCCGACACGAAGGTCGTACACTGCATGCCGTCGGTCGGGACAATATGGTCTGCGCATATGTAAGTCTTGCAGACGGCGAACAACAAGTCATTCACCTCCTAATAGAGCATTTATCAAAGAAGATTTGCCCGCCCCCGTCGCTACTAGTCATTGAACGGATGTCCGAAGGTTCCGCACTGCTACGTACCACCGATAACAGCAATAATCGTCTTCGCTGGGCGTGTCACCTCCGTCGCGACGCTATAAATCAGTCAAGCCAGATATAGTGAGCATGAGTAGCAAAGATGCGACAACGATACGTACGCTCGCAAGTTCTCCTTCCAGGCGACGGCTTTACGCGCAGCAATGGGCGACAACGTCTTGATTACTTGGTTAATCGACGCGACGATCCTGCCTGCCGAACTCATGTTTCCAGACAATGCTTCATCGTCCTCCTGCAATACCGTCAGCGAAGCAACGAGTAGGAGATGCAGACTCTAACACACGTCTTTGATCATGGGTGCATCACGGTCAACAGTCTGAGTACCACAGTGATCGGCGAGTTCGTCGTATTCGTTGGACAGCGAGTCGTCCGACAGAGACGAAAGGCTCTCCATGTCCCAATCCTCTACTGGTGGAGGGGCAGGAGTGGGCTTCCGTCGTAGCGAATTGGGTCTGTCCTTCCGTTCTGAGGAACGTTGGGCGTGAGCACGTTCAATAAGCGCACGCCGCCGAGTGAGTCGCGGCGAAGGCGACATAGCGTTATTCTGAGCGCCAGTCAGCTGACCATTAAGCAACACGATGAGCCCCCAGTCTCTCAGCATGCACCAGAGTAGACGTAGCGGCGAAGTATGTACCACGTGCAACGACGGCGAGAGGTCGACGTCGTAGTACCGGTCCAAGGAGGAACTTGCGGCGAACCGAACTGCCAGTACCGTGGCCACTTGCCTCGTGTCTTTTAGCCCCCAACACTGTGCGCAAATATATCTGAGCGGGCTTCCACGCTCCGATAAGCAAATCCACGGGAACCGAGAACCTAGCGAGTGTATGGGGCGGGTAAACACCCGTAACATTTCGCCTCGCTGTGAACGGCCAAGGGGGCAGAAACGACTGGGGAACGATAGGCGCGATTGTGGATGAGTGTCTTTGAAGAGCGTTCAGGTAGGCTTCAGCATCCCTGAGGCGAGGAACGGACCAGCAGCGCTGCAGCAGCAATCGATACCCAAAGCATGATCCAAGCAAGCCGCACACTTGAAGTACGTGGACGCGAACGAGAACGACGAAGAGGACACCCTGAGGCATAGGTGCATATCTGAATAAGCACGAGGCGGCGAGACCTGTCAGCGGACTGAATCGACGGAGGACAAGCGACGTCAGGAAGCCATCTGACAAGTCCAAGGAAAAACCCGCTCACCGCCAGCTTGCACCAACTTTAGCACCGCGAATCCCTCAGCTCGGTGACGAACGTAGAAGCAAAGCAAAACTCGGTGCATTCAATGCGATGGAGATTGGACGGAGCCGGACGGGGGTTGGAGGGGTAGGTAGGGGTTTCTATGTACTCGATCGTTCGACAGTTGACAGAAAGTAGGCAATGAAAAGCCTCGAAAAGGGGAGAGCACTACATACACGCCCGCGATGCGCAAAAAGGCAGAGCGCCGCCAGGGGTTTCGTATATCTGCAACCGCGAGCGAAAGAGGGAGAGGTCTGGGATGCACGACGGTCGCAACACCGACAGATGCAATACCGAGAGGGTAGGATGGGGGGATGGGGGGAATGTTTGTACAGACGCGACGAGACGGATGGAGGATGACGAGAACACTGGGCGACAAGCAAGAGCAGAGGGAGATGATAGGCATGCGCTACATAGATCATAGGAGGCAATGGCGAGGAGGCTAGCAACGACAGCAGCGACGATAGCAAAACGACTGGGATGGGTTTCGGCGGCGTGGATAGATCGTATTTGATACTTCGTAGACGACGTGGCGCAACGCGGCTGATAATATTATAGAATGGCGCGGCAGCAAATAGTCCGCGCACGTACGTCGGCGTGTTCATGCCTTCGGCGGCGGCGACGGGCCCTCGCGCACGGCCCAGTCGCGGGCAAAGAGCGAGGCCTTGAGGAACCGCTTGTTCGCGTACTTCTTGTACACGTACTGGCCCTCGAACGCCGGCTCCGCGAGGCGCTCGACGATGAACTGGTGGCCTGGCTCGAGCTGCTCGGCTGTAAAGCCCGAGTAGAACACAAACGCGTCGTCCCAGCCGCCGCCGAGCATACGGCGAGCGGTGTACATCCCGACAGCGGCGATGAGACTCGGGCGTGCGCGCAGGAAACGATGGTCGAGGAGAGTAACCTCCATGAGGAACTTGCTCAGCGTACGCGTCTGAATGTCGTAGTCGTCCGCCTTCGAGATACGGCGGACCCAGCTGTAGGGCGAGCAGTACGGCGACACGCGGAACTCGAGCGTCTGTAGGATGATGCGCTCGCCCTTGAGGATCTCCTCGCGCGAGTAGCCCTTGTCGGTCATGTACACAAATTCATCGACCGATGGTGCGAGGACCTCCTCGTACTTGGCGGCGATGAACATGGCAGTGACGCCAACGAGCTGGAGCTTGATGAGCGAGACGACGCGCTTGGTGAGGAAGCGGTCGACGATGTTGACCGCGATCCAGAGCGTCTCGGGCAGCATGTGGTAGCGCATGTGAACCTGGAGCAGCCAGTCGACGAGTGTTTGCCTCATCTCCCTGACACGAGGCGTCAACGCTTACGTCCGAGACGCGACAACACCGAACGTACCACGTGATCTCGGATTGCCCTTGGATGTAGTCGGGGTTGGCCATGGTCGCGAGCTGCAAGAGCGTGTGAGCGGAGGTGGTAGGAAAGCGCAGCGCGCGTACCTCGAGCTCGCCCATGTACTGAAAGATCTCGTCTGCGTACTCGGAAACCATCGCAGGGTCGTCCATGTCCGACGAGTCGACAAAGTGGTCGCGCACGCTCTCAATCTGCGCGTCGTACTCGGCTTGAGTTACCGCGTCGACGTTCGGCCACCGCATGTCGGCATCCTCGTCGTCGCTGTACTCAGCGTCGTCCTCGTCGAGCATGATCATAGCGGCCGCCTCGTCCGCCTCCGCATCCTCCTCGTCGCTATCCGGCACGACGTCGTCGAGTTCCATGTCGTCTCCCTCCTTGGTGGGCGACGAGGTGGGTGGCACATTATCGACGGGCGCGAGCGGTTTGCGCTCCGCCTGCAGACTCGAGCGGACCGGCTTCGGGGCCGGCGCTGGCACGGGCACGGAGTAGTGCTTGGAGGGCCCGACGGGTACGCGCTGGGGCCCAGTGGCGACGGCGAGACTGCCCGAGCGGCCGCGCTTGAGCGTGTTTTCGACGACGGGTTTGGCGGAGCCCTTGGAGGGGCCGAGGTTCGGGTCCTGGCGTAGCGGTCAGCGCGTCCGACGCTGCCAAAAGTATAACATACCCTGCGTGCATTCGAAGTGATGTCGCCGAGCGCAGTCCGGGTGGTTGGTGCGGGGGCGGCCTTGGCGGCGAGCGCGACGCGTTGGGGGCCGGCGACACTCTTGGCCGTCACTCTGCCCGCGTTCTCGTCCGCGACGGCCTTGACGCGCTGCGGCCCGCGCTTGGTTGCTGGCTGCTGGGCGTGAGCGGTGAGCCAGGGCGGCGGTTGGGCGGCACGGCGAGCTTACTCTTGCGAATGCCATGGGTGGGTTGTCGTCGTCGTCGGTGTGATAGGCGTACAGGGGTGTTACAGGGACGTGCTCACCGTCGTCGTCGTCGAGCTCGGACAGTCGGGCACGGAGAGGAGAGGGGTGGAAGAGAGAGGAGCGCGGCCGCAAAAACGGAGTTTTCCCAAGCAAGAGATCGCCGGATGCTTTTCTCTCAACCGCGTTTGGTCGCGCTCCGCCCTCATCAGTGCACGTGACTTCCCTTCACCACCACGTCCATCAGTCACACTTCTCTCACCGTGGTCCTTGCCACCGCAAACCACAGTGGACGCGCTCTACGCACGTCAGAACCAACTTTGGAGCCTTGAGTTGGCCACGGAGTAAAGTCATTACCGCTTCCGCTATGGTGGTGTAGAAACCAAATGCACACGTCCTGCGAAGAGTTTCAGTGTTTCCTCAGCAACGCTATCGTTTGCTCGTAATAACCGGAGATTTTTGCGCCACGGCAATGTATATCCACCTCGTCCACTGTCGCCCCTGTCGGCGCGCCTTGTCCGTCCGGCTCTATGGGCCGCATGGCATCCCGGCATACCCACCGCATTATGTGAACGACGTCGACACTCCGTCATGTCCGGCCCAGCGTCCGGAGAACATTCGAATGTACACCGACTCGGACCGTGACCAGCTCCCTCGACACGTATAAAAGACCTCTCGGACTGTCCATCCTTTCATCACCTCCTTCCTCTCTCCTCCTCTCCCCTCCAAGCTTCTCCCGTCACTGCTATCCACACCTGTGTACGTCTCGGTTGCTCATTGCGAGCTCCTGGACATCGCAGCTGTGCAGCAGATGATGAGAGCGGTTTGGACGGGCGACGGTAAGGGCGACCTTCCAAGCCACCCTTGTCACTGCTATTTGCCTCAGCGTGCGTGCATCTGCTCCGATGAGTAGACCTGTCCGCCGCCGACGCGCAGCAGATGATGAGAGCGGTTTGGATGGTCGTGCTACTCCCCGAGCCACTCCTGTCTTCATTTTTTTCATGTCCTTTGTCAAACTTCTCAAAAGAATCCTAGCTCTGGTGTTGGAGTTAGTTCCGCTCAGTCCATGTATGGAGCTTTCGTAACGCAGACATAATACTGTTCCGACTCAGAGCACGATGGGAGCATCGGATCGGGTCCGGCACACTCTGTCGCATATACCATAAAATTTGTGCTGTAGGAGATGGTATTGACATGTTAATTCCTGGCACAGTAATCCAGCAGGTCGATGTTCTGTTACAGTAGGAAACCGGGAGTATAGCGAATTCATCCGAGCTGTGTATACTCCGCCAATCTGACTCATCCTCACCCAGTCTGCAACTTGTCGCTTCGTCCGTAACGCATTTCCTACGAGCTCGTTGGAAAACGCAAATGGATACTCTCTGGTGTACACCGCGAGGGATCGCATCGGTTCGGCGGCGCTGGCTGTCAGGCGTGTCGGATGCTGTGGCGTGGACAAAACCTTCCTGCTCTTCAGCGCGCCCTTCCTTCGTCGACGTATACGCGCTCGACTTATGCTTGCAGCCCTTTGTGCCTCTGTTGAGCGAACGCGGTCGCTTTTGCGCGGTACACAATCGCTGCTGGCCGTTGAGCGCTAGCGGCCGTTAAGTTAGTACTGTTAGCGACGTGACTTCGGGACTGTGACGGAGCGCCCAGACGTTGAGCGGTGCAAGCTCCGCCTCTTGCCTTCCCGCAACGACCTGCCCACTCTCCGGACCGCTCTCCATCTCGCCGCTATGCATGGCCTCAAGCGAGACCGCGATCACAGGAAGGAACTTCGACCTTTGCTTAGATTCGAAATAGGTTGCATCTTGCAAATGCGGCAAGATTCAGTGAAATTTACAGTGAATGTACAATCCGAAGTCTTTGAAACAGGAGAAGCTCAAATTTTGCGTCGCTTGGCAAGACCCTGAATCCCGCGGAAGGAACAAAGCCGATTAGGACAAAGGATGGAAGATTCAACCTTTTCCGGCCGAATCTTCCCGGGAGCGGACATATCGGTGTCGTCACATACGGAAAATCCGTGTATTCGGAATTTTCCAGCAGAATTTTCCCACTTAGGAAAAGTTTTCACGGCTTTTCCAAAGCGGAGTGTCCCTGAAATGTCCCGATACGGGAAGATTCAGCCGGAAAAGGTTGAATCTTCCAGGCTTTGTTCGATTCGGCTTTGTTCGTTCCGCATGACTCAGGGTCTTGGTCAGCACTGCAATATTCAGTCGTCTCCGGTCCTCACGACTTCGGATTGTGCAAACACAGTAAATTTCACTGAATCCTCCCACAGCGGAAAGAAACAGCCTATTTCATATGTATGCAAAAATCGAGGTTCCTTCCGGTGGATGGAGAGACCAATCAGCGTCGTCGAGAATATGCGACCTACGTTACTTCCGCTTCCCGAATTCAACACATTCTCGCCCCAGGGACAGTGCTACCTCTGTGGGGCCTCAGCGACACAGATGGCGTTCTGGGTTACATCACCGTCGACGACAACAAGATCGACATCGGCGGTAGTGCCTTCATCGTCGGCGGGAAGACGGCAGATGGCTACAAGGTGGCTCTGAAGGTCTTTACTACGCCAATGCATGACTACGAGGTCAATCTGGCTCTCTTATGCCTAAGTATGCATATCTTGACAGGTGGTGACTTAGGTTACACTCATTCGTCGAGAGTTGGCCACCGTCCGGAAACTTGCGCCGCACCCGAATATCCTCTCTTTCCTCGGGACATGCCCGCACCAAAACGCCGTCCTGGTTTCTCCTCTAATGTGGAACGGAAATCTGTTGAGGTATTTGGAGAGATATCCTGCACAGATCGGCATAAACTCGTAAGTATGTTTTCTGGATCGTGGACGAAGGATCTCTGACTGGGCCGGATTTGAAGGTCGAACAAGTTGCCGAAGCTTTATGTCACGTCCACGACGTTCTCAAACTTGTTCACGGAGATTTAAAATGCGTGCGTGTGTCACCATAGTTGATCGTGTTCTCATACGTTCTTCAGGAAAACGTCCTCATTTCTGACGGGGGCGACGCACTGTTGGCCGATTTTGGGCTGAGTACCGCTATCGAGAAGGCGGCGTCAGACGTGACAACTGTCTCGGACATTAGACAGAAGTCGACCCTCAGGTTTAATGCACCGGAACTCATGCTCGACCAAGTTGAGGAAGTCGACGATAGGGGACGGCTCCGCGTCCGATCGAAGACAACTGCAACAGATGTATATGCTTTCGGCATGCTCATTCTTCAGGTACTGCATCCAAAGCTTGAGTCTTGGGTTCAATCATCCAATTAACACGAGACTTAGGCATTTACCAGCCAACGCCCTTGGCCACAACTTAGACATGAAATGCAAATAATTACGACAGTCTGTTACGCGCGTCGCATACACCCTCGTCCCGATGCCCAATCGCCCGCTGTCGCTGCGGGATTCACAGACCAGCACTGGGATATCTGCTCATCGTGTTGGAATTTCGAGCCTCAAGACCGACCAAAGATACGCCATGTATTGTCAGCCCTCGTGCAATCCAACATTCGAGGTATGTCAACGTTCCCCCGCGAAAATTCGAATAGACTCTGACTCCAGGTGGTGTGCGGCTTAGAGGACCCGATGTGGTCTGGCGTTCGGGCCCTTGAATACGATCCCACCTATCGCACGTTCTCGCGTCCTGAACGAAACGAGACGATCACTTCAGAGCGGGCGGGTTACAGCGGTCAGCCTGCGTCTCTGCACTTTCAGCAACCGGGACCCTCGTCGTTACCCGTTTCGCCCGCGGATTTTGCTGCCAAATTCCAGAGCGGCGAGATGCAATCGGCATACGCGCGCATAACCCGCCCGCTGTACGAGAGTCTGCACGTGCAGGACTTGGCGCACCGCGGCATAGACATAAACCCGAGCAAGTGTGTCGTCGATGGCCGGGTTGTCGACCTGTTCGAGCTGCACCAGGCGCACTTCCACGCCCAAGGAATCGGCCGGGTATGTCCATCGACCTCCTGTGTGCTTCAATTACTGACCTGTCGGTTCTCGCGTAGCAATTACCGGACGATATGTGGCAGCTACTCGCGGGCAAGATTGGCTTCGGCCAGCCGCCGGACAACCGTCGGAGCACCATGTCGACGGCGCACACGATCAAGAACCTCTACGAGCATTACCTGCGGGAGTTCGACGCTAGGCTTGCGCAGGAGCTGGTGTCTAATCGTCAGCTTTTTGCTTTGTTGCAACCGCAACGCAAGCAGCAGGCCCGGCAGCGAGGTGGAGGTTTCCCGCCAGGCGCTGCAGAACCGCAGTTCGACTATGCGCCTAGCCCTCGGCGGGTATGGCAGCTGCATGGAGGTCCGCCCTTTATGCCTCCCGCGAATCCACAGCAGCTTGCGCAGCAACATCAACTTGAGCAGTTCAGACAGGACGCTTCGCAGCCTGCCACAATGGCGCAAATGCCCGCAGAGCACATGCGCTGGCTCGTGCCGCTGTTTGGGGGTGCACTGGCACAGACCCAGCACACTCTCACGTTTGTGCCGTCCCGAGGAGGCAATACACTGCATTCGAGTACCGTCTCACACCACCAGATGGCGCCCTCTGCGGCTTCGCAGACCCCATTATGTATGTCTCCAGTACATTCGTCCGCGTACATGTGGCTGACAACCCTCGAAATTTAGGGTCTCCGAATACGACGACGCACTCAGGGAGCGAGCCTAGCTTTACCTTCGCTACTCGCTCCGTATCGTAGGGATGTTTGAGCTGTCGCTCATCATAATCAGGCTTTGGCGTTGTTGATGCGCTTGACTGTGAGCGAGTTCAGTCTTCCTTCCTTTCAGTGCTAAACCCTCGGAGTGCTCCCGGATCCTATTCAAACTCGGCGCAGTCGCTCTCTGAGGCTTCACCTTTCGCGGGCGACTCTTCGGGCCCTTGCTTCACTCCAGTGTTCACACCGGTCAAACTCTTCTATCTGAATCGGATTGAACCTGTCATCTTCTCGCGATTGCAGGTACCCATATACCTTAGGTCAGACTATCTCAGAGTACTAAAGATACTGCAAGTTGTAGACTGTACATATTCAGCCATTTCTTTGCGTATTGAATCTGTGTCTGCCTTTCACATCAGCACGCGTGCCCAACGGAGAACTCAAATCCTGTTTATTTAGCGGTGCGTGAGGCACGCTGGGAACGGCCAAGGAATGGCGGAGAGTATGTTCAGATTATGACAGGCAATTGTCGTCGGATTGTCAGTCAATGATTCGGGCAGGAAGCTCCATTCAGCGCCGTGTACAGTTTGTCGCAAGCCGGCGTCGCTACATTGTACGAGGATATGGTACGAGAAGGTACAGAGGTGCACACGGCTGCGCCGTCGTCGTCCAGGTCGTCTATTGACCCGATTTCCAATATGCGATATCGCCGTCCACCACTGAAGAAATCGCAGCGCGTCAGCACTGGGGACGCAGAGAAGAAAGAGACGAAGCGAGATGTACGCACTCTCGTACGGCTTGCCCTGTTGGCGCAGCTTGCCGGCGGCCTTGACGGCCGCTTCAGACCCATGCTCCTTGAGGTCCTCGAACGCCATGATTTCACCACATACGAACTTGTTCTCGAAGTCCGAGCTGTGGGAATCGGCTTCAGTATCTCTGTATACGGGCAGTGCAGAACGCACTGGATGACACCAGCGGCTTGGGGTGCCTTCGTGCCTTTCCGGATCGTCCATGCGCGCACTTCGTCGGGTCCGCAAGTGAAATAACGAATGAGCTGCAAGGGCGTTCAGTCGCTCTGCCGTTGTGGACAACGCGACTGGGAGGCGTACCTCGAGGCTGGCGTAGCCTGCGTGTGTAATCTTGCCGAGTGCACTGGGAGCGCCAACCTTCTTCTCTTCCTCGGCGCGCTCCTCATCAGTCGCCAGCTGCGACAGGCGCTCCTCGTACGAGACGGAGAACGGGATAATGATGTCGCCCGGTGTATGCTCGTCGACCCACGCCTTTATCTTCGGCAACCTGAGTAAAAGGTGAGTACGGCGCACGGAAACATAGATGGAAGCAGGCGGCTGCGCACGCACCATTTGTTCTTTTTGCGCACGTAGTCCTTCTCGGACAGGTTGACGAGGTACGTGACGGGCTTGGACGAAAGCAAATCGAGCCCGTTCACAACCTCGACCTCCTTCGCGTTCCAATCGCCCTTGCGGATATCGCGCTTATCTTCCTTGAGCGTCTTGACGACCTTCTCCAACGTCGCGATTTCCTCCTTGCGCGCCTTGTCCGCGAGACTGGTGTTGCCCAGCGAGCGACCGCGTTTGGTGAAGGCCTCAAGTGCCTTCTCGGCCCACTCGGTGTCCTTGAGACGCAATTCGGTGGAGATGATCTCGAGGTCGCGGATGGGGTCGACGTCGCCCTCGACGTGCGTTACCTCCGCGTCGTCGAAGGCGCGTACGACCTGGAAGATGCCATCGACTGCACGGACGTGCGACAAGAAGGCGTTGCCGAGACCTGCGCCTGTAGATGCACCCTGTATACTGCGTCAGCGAGGGACGTGAAGCCACATGGTCACTTACAGCCGTTAACCCAGCGATATCGGTGATGGTCAAATGTGCGGGTACTTCAGACTTCGGCTTGTAGGTTTGGCAAAGCCAGTCGAAACGCGGGTCGGGCACAAGAACACGAGCAACCTGTACAGCATGAGCACTATAGCACAGTAGAGACATGAGTGAGTGTAGCGTACCTCAGGCTATATTGACAAGACGGCGACGCGTGAGTTGTAAAGCAGAAATGCGTGTAAATTGCATAGCGACCTCTAGTGTGGCATACCTGCAAGAGATCCGTCAGTCATAGTAAAAGCTAGCCTGGTTGTACGCACGGGAAGTTGGCCGCCTTTCCAAGATCTGTAGACGCGACGCGGTTCAGAATCGCGATCCAACGCGACAATTAGCAGACGGTGCGCACCGGTCTTGGAGAGCACGTTGAAGAAGGACGATTTGCCAACATTGGGCAAGCCTGGCGCGCAGAACGTGTTACTATGGAGACTCGTATGGAATACTGTGCGCGCGCACCGACGATTCCAACCTTGAGGTTGTTGCTGGGGCGGCCGAGGAGGACCTTTTTCTCTGGCTGGGCGGCTTTCTTGGGCGGCATACGGCGCTTTACTTCGCCCTGGTTGCGGGCGGTGGAGGATAAGGGGCGAACGAGGAACGCTGAGCGAGGATCGATAGACGGCGCACGGGACAAAGTCCTCCACGCCTGCAGCGACATGGGATCGATATCGGACCCTTTCCGCCGGAGCGCCCATCGCTCGGAACCTGCGAGAGCTCACAAGTTCATCATCTTGGTTTGGCAGCACCGGCGTAAATTTTGTATTGATCGTGTACCGAAGGATATTCCGGGCATGTCATCTAATTCGACAGAGATTCCAGAATGGGGTCGTCTCTATATGTATGGAGCGCCTGCTCCTTCCATTCATCCCAAGTCAAGTTCTTGTTGAGCGACTGCAACAACGCAGGAACAAATTCGACGCTGAAGCGGTTCGAAGTCCAATCGCAACGAAAGCATTGCTCGAAGAACCAATGGGGCCGTCCGCGCTCAACAAGAGTTGCGAGGTCATCGCGGCCCATCTCACGCAAGATGGAGCTGTACAGAACCTCCGTCGCACAAAGGTCAGGCTGTAAGTAATTCTCCAACATCCACGTGGGTGTACCAAGCGCTTGGGCATTGGGCAACACGCAGCTGAACTCCCACAACCCCGATGATGTTTTGGTCGTCGTCGAGGATGATATGATCGCCCTTGTCGTCTGTGTGCCTGAGAAAGAACTTGCGACCATCGTCGCCATCGGCGGGATCTCCAGAGTACACGAGTTGAACATGTTCCCGGAAGAAGAGCGCTGCGAGATAGGCGTCCAGGCTGTTGCGCGCGAACGTCCTTTTCTGAACAATCCCGTTGACCATCTGGTCCATGCGAGCATTCCAGTAATCGAGGCTCGATATAAATGGCCCAAGGGGTGTCATGCTGGAACGAATTGGGTCCAGGGGTCCAATGACGGGCGAGGATGGATTCTCCAATGACCCAATGGCCGGTAGGGGGTTATCGGCAAGCAAAACATGGAGTCGTGCTGCCTGGCGCAAGATCCTAATACGCGTCTCGTCGTCGTATTCGGCAAAAGCGACTGTGTCCAAAGATTCGCCAGGGAGTTTCTCCACGAGCATGTACGGCATCCCAATACCATGACTACTCTCAACGTCGACCGCAAAATCGAACACTTTGGGAACCGGGTATCCAATAGACATCAAGTAGTTGTACGTCGCAACCTCGCTGAGCAGTAGGTGACGACACGTGAGCTCGTTAGGAGCGGCCTTGTTGTCCCTCCGAACGCGGAAAAGCCAGCATTGCCCGTCGTCGAAGGTAATCGGGAAGTGTATGTTGCGCCCGCCATATCGGAGGGCATCAATCAGGTCGTCGCGACTGGCAGAAACCGTACATCCAATGCCACCACTGATAGCCGAGGCGCGTGCAGCCAGCGCCTGGATGTCGATCTTGTCGACGAATCGCGCCAACTCCCCGCCGACCGTCTGAATGTACCGACGCTGGATTTCGTCACTCTAGCGGGATCAAATCGTCAGATAGATAGAAGAATACTCTAGACTTGAGAAAGACTCACTGGACACGAGTCGCAGTCGTGATACTCGTCGGACATGTGGTCGAGACAAAAGACCTGGTCACACCACTCGCAATACGATCCGTCACTGGCCCTGTCTATGAGATTAAGGCAGCCAGAGACGTCACAAGTGTCGGCCATCATCATGTTGATCGGACCCGTAGGTGAGGCCGGTGAGGTGGAGGTCAAGGTCAAGAGCTGAAGAGCGAACACGCATTTGAACTCCGCTCTTCAATCCCAACCTCCTCTCTCGGCTTCCGACTGTACAATTCCTGTGTATCTGCATATATGGGCCTTACTCAGTAACCTCTTGGAGCCGTTGTGGACAGTCCCCGCGTACCTGAGCAGTGAGGAAACGCCGGGTGCGCATGCAGACGCTTGAGAATCGCTGCTGCGCTTGATTAAGTCGATGCTCCTTCGGCTTGACGCTGCCCCCGACACAGGTACTAATACTGCTCTTCGAGCGTGGACCACAACCCACGGACACAACCATGCCGACGCTGCTAGACCTCCCGTCCGAGATACGAGACCTCATCCTCGAGCTGTGCTTGCTCGCCTGCCGCGCGGCACCTATCGACGTCGCGTCTGCAGAGCGCACACGCCTAGCCCCGCTTTCGGACTCGTGCCGGGAGTTCAGGTCATGGTCCTATGGCCCTGCCAACGTCCGCTACGAGAATACGTCGTACACCTCCAACGCCCTCCCGCTTCTACTCCTCAATCGCCAGCTACATACCGAGACGCAGGCTGCCATTGCACGTCTTCGTGCCGCCAAACAGCTCGTCTACAAACTCGACGTCATGCTCGTCAAGGAGTGCGAGCTCTGGGTGACCTGGCTGTGCGTCCCAGCTGTCGCCCAGTTGGCTACGGTGGAGGTCAGCGTGCGTACGTTCGGGACAGCAGAGTGGCCAAAGGACCGGCACGTCTGGACGACGTTCAGCCATGGCGACGGCAGCCCGCCTCAGATTCTCTGGTGTTTCTACGTCCTCATCGAGCACTTCCTACGCTTCGGACCACTTCCCCAGGCCACATTGGAGCGCGGGCTCGGAATTGGAAAGCTAGTATTGGACTTCCGCACGCCGACGGAGGGCCCGTTCCCGCCGGAGGGTACGATTATGCGCCAGTGGGTACGCGACCGGCGGCAAGATCCCCATGGGGGACCATTACGCGAGACAGTACTCCCCGCAGCGTGGTTGTCAGACTTCCTGCGCGGTTCACTCCGCGGGCTCCTAAATATGAACTACCATACCGCTGCGTATGGAGGGATCCTACACGGGGGTATTGACGAGATCGTTCTTCTCGTTGACGGCGCGGAACGCGAGAACAACAAGATCGACGTCGCGGCGTATCTCAAACGGCTGGCGTTCACTGACCCAAGACGGACCTTCGGGCACGTCTACCCACACGAGAAGCGCTTGGAGCGGTTTTGGCTGTGGAAAAAGGAAGCGGTGGAGAAGCGTCGACAACTTGGCCTCCTGGTATACGATGATACGCCTGTAGATCCCCAATGAGCGCTGATTTCGATGAATGTAACTTAACCCGCTGAATGAAGATGAACATCGTGCAGTCCCGTGTAGTTTACGGGTTGGTCTAGTTTTGTTGCGACTGGGTGTGGCAAGGCGCGCGAGGTAACGCGCAACGATGGCGCCCTTTCCCGAAGAATGCACCTCCCAGAGATGTAGCGAATGATATGGACATATTCCACTGAACTGAGGAAGTTCGAAGTGATTCTGGAGCAGCCACGGCGGAACAACGTCGTAGTACCGTCGATGACCATGTTCCAGTCGTGTAGAGCAGGCAAAAGTACAATCATGTTCTATTCTTTGAAAGCCTGAGTGTCGACAATTCTCCAGCCCTTGACCTGAATTCACAAATCAGTGAACATTCAGCGCGCAGACTACGAAACCAGACGAACCTTAGCGTCGGCCAGCATGGTCAGATAACGGTCTGCGAGCTCCTTGCAGTGGACATGGGCGTTGACGCCTTCGCCGCGCTGGCACTTGTCGAGCTCCTCGCGCACGAGCCGGACCTCCATCGCCTTGATCCACTGCTCGCGGACATGGTTGTCGCGCGCCTCGAGCATCACTGCGCGCGGTGAGCTGCGAGCTAGGGTGTGAATTTGGAACAGACCCTTGAGGTCCTCAGGCTTGGGCACGCTCATGGCGCTCGGAATGTGTGTGTCGTTCGGGAGAAAGAGTCGTGACCGTCCGCAAACACCCGGACCCGTCTTGACCACTGACCACAACCATGAGCAAACGCGCGCGCGACGGCGAAGCTGACTCGCCCTCCAAAAGGCTCAAAAGGTATTTATATGTCACAAAACTGGAATATGCAGCTGATATGTGCGCAGTGACTCGTCGGCAGTGAGTGGAATTCCCTGCTCTAGGTGAATACCGTTCAACATCTGACGACCCTCGCTATAACCCTTTTGCGCATCAGCCAGCGTCTAGGGCACCCAAGGGACCCATAGGGGTGCGTCTGCTCTGGCTGCATAACGCGCTTCGTACTGACTGGCGCAGGTGAAGCCCGAGGATCTCATTGCGCAGAAGAAGGCCGAAATCGCGGCCAAGCTCGCTGCGTTGAAGAAAGGCAACGCGTCTGGACCTGTGCCACCGCTGGCGTCGTCCTCCAGCGTTGTCTCCAGCGCCGCCCTCACCAAGCCTGGCGCCGTCGACGATATCGCGCGTCGCGTAGCAGAGGCCAAGAAACGCGTCGCAGATGCGTCGTCTCGTGCTTCACTATCCGATAATCCATATCTTGTGAGCTTCATTCTCTCACATTCGACGTTTACTTATTCCTCAAAGCAGGCAAAGAAAACAGCGGCACCAGA
Source organism: Exidia glandulosa HHB12029 (assembly GCA_001632375.1). Lineage (NCBI taxonomy): Eukaryota > Fungi > Basidiomycota > Agaricomycetes > Auriculariales > Exidiaceae > Exidia > Exidia glandulosa. Next base: position 1,085 of record KV425886.1, on the reverse strand, counting down.
CCCATCGGCACCACAAGGTGCTGGCCTTAACATGGCCGCGCATCCACTGCTTATGGATTCGACACCGTTCGCTCCGGCTAGCAAGAAGGATCGCTACAAGCCCATGCAGCCAAAGTTCGCAACAATCAAGGCGAACGCGCGAAACGCACCTGCTACGCCGCCGCCCCTCGCTGCCGTGGCGACTCCAGTAGCGAAGCCGCAAGGCGTGTCGGCCAACCCGTACCTGACGCAACCGACCGCGCCGGTGAAGAGCGACAACAAAGACGAGATTGTCTTCGAGGGCGCACCGAAGGAGCGGGTGGGCCGAACGCTCAGGTTCAACCAGAAGGGCAAGTACATCGCCATTGCGGACGAGAAACGGCGGGAGGCGCAGCTCGAGGAGCTCAAAGCGCGCGTCGTCGAGCAGGCCAAGAAGACCGGTCTCGATGGCGCGTTCGAGACGCTCGAGAAGACGATCCGTCGCGAGCCACCGCCCGACGTCGAGTGGTGGGACCAGCCGTTCCTCAAGACGTACGCCCTGCTGGACGCGCTTACGCTCGAGAACCTACCCATCCGCTCCGCCGAATCGCCCATCACGCTGTACATCCAGCACCCGATCCCCATCCCACCCGCGGACGAGGCGACGACGAGCGGTATCGAGCTCAAGCCGGCGAAGATGACGAAGAAGGAGATGAAGAAGATGCGCAAGCAGCGGCGCGCGGCGGACCTGCAGGAGAAGCGCGACCGCGTCAAGATGGGGCTCATCCCGCCGGACCCGCCCAAGGTCAAGCTGAGCAACATGATGAAGGTGCTCGCGAGCGACGCCGTGGCGGACCCGACCAAGGTCGAAGCGCGCGTCCGGCGCGAGGTCGCGCTGCGTCGGCACACGCACGACAAGATGAACGCCGAGCGCAAGCTCACGGACGAGCAGCGGCGCGAGAAAATCGACGGCAAGAAGGTCGAGGAGGAGCGCAAGGGTCTCGACGCGTGCCTGTTCCGCGTGCGCACGCTCAGCGATCCGAGCCACCGGTTCAAAGTGCGCAAGAACGCGGAACAGATGGGTCTTACGGGCGTGTGCATCTACCATCCCGGCTTCTCCGTCGTAT
>KV425885.1:524001-564803 GCA_001632375.1 Exidia glandulosa HHB12029 | reverse complement strand
TGGATCAATTTATTGTCCATGAGGCTGAGCCTATGCAGACATTACAGACTGAGCGCATACACTGTGGGACATGACGTTTGGGAAATGGATCTATCACGGGTGCCCCCGATATGTCCAGCCGCTTACGCTCGGGGAGGCATGCCTCATGCTGTCTGCATGGGTGCGGACTGCATGTCCGCACCGGGCTCGCAGCGGGTAAGCGGGTGGTGGAAGTCAAGACGCTATGTCAGCGGCGAGGAACAGCTACTGCTCATATGAAAGGGGAGGGAGGAGGGGAGAGGAGGGAGGAGGAAGTGGGTTAAAGGGTAAGGGATGTTGTCTACGATTGGTTCGTGCGGCGGGGACGAAACAGTGATACTCGGCAGTGAAGACCCTGGACCATAATACCATGCCGAAGAAGACGGGCTGCTGCATCGTCGTCTTGTACACAAAAGAGGATAGAAGCATACTGCGGGGAGAACCTTCCGCAGGTACGCATGCGCCGCTCAGCCTCGTCAGGTGAGCAGAGGAGTCGTGTGTGCCGTAGAGAGTCTCGGTCTATCTCTCCTGACTGCAGAAGCTGCGGGATGAGGCTCAAAAATTGCTTCCGTGGTGTAGACTCTTCGTCCCATACCGGCAGTGGCGCCCCGTGAATGACAAGTTTGGCCCAAGTACCACCGGCATCGAAGGATAGGAGAGTTTTGTCGTCCGGACACAGAAGCGGACGCAGAGTGTCATCGATGGTGCGGCGGCGCTCTAGCAGCTGCTGAACAGTACGAGAGGCATGCGGGTGGAGAATGATCTGATCGTCTCGTGAATAGCGAATTCCGGAAACCCAGTTGGCGCCGAGGGACTTGTTTAGTGCATCTCGTACATGAGCGGGATGCGGGCGACGCTGGTTGCGAAGTGATGAAAGAAAGCGGACGACGATATGTTTGGGCGGCGCAGTCGTAGTAGGCTCGGGTTGCCGAGCTCCGGGTTGCCAAGTGCGTTCGGTAGGAACGGGCGTGCGCGTGGGGGCGGATTTGTCGCAGCGCAGTGCCGGATCGTCCGGGGCAGGTGAAGATGCGGGCAACGTCGTGGGCGGTGACGGGAGTCGCGTTGAGGGCGCGGTGGCCGGTGGCTGTGCTGAAGCGTGGGCTGACGTGGCGCGACGGCTGTCGCGAAAAGCGGCGAGGGCGGTCTGCACCCACTGTGCCAGAGCCTGTACGTCCGTTGCCAGTTGTGACAGGAAAGCTTCATGCTTTTGGTGAACAGCATGCGACGGTGCGATAAGGGCGATATCGTGGACTGCCAAACAGCAGTCTTCGAGGGAGCGTAGCGTCGGTTCGTCAAGGAACGTAGTAGCGGCGAGCGCAGCACGATGGGCATTGCCAGTCTGTGTCGGGGCCAATATCCGAGCCCCTCGCGAGCTTCTGAGGTCGAAAGGTTGCGCGTCGGGCGCGCGATCGAGGCCGGGCGGCTGTGCGTCGTGACGGTCGGAGTCAAGAGCCATTTTGCCGGGTTGGTTGTGCTTTATACCTCCGCCCGACCACGCTCACGGATGCACCACGCTTCGGTGAAGCGTTCGGCTGTTTGCATGGCTGTGCTTTATTTGCACACGTTCTGCGAATGGTGCCGACTGCGAGAATCGTCAAATCCTTGCTATTGTGCTCTCGCGCCGGAAGTCCGTGAGTGCTCTTAGTACAGTACGTTGATCGTCCGCGTTCCGCGGTCTGTCATTTCTCCACCGCGCTGACGTGTTGCTCTATAAGGGTCAATAGTTCGCCGTACAGATACACACACCCTGCCTTTTGACATTGCTCCAACTCACGAGCTTCTCACCCGATCACGTGGTCTAAACGCGCTCGGTCATCACGCGAGGGCGCTTACGCTCGGATCTTTACTCGGCGCTTGCGTCTTGGTGAGCTGCGCGGCATCAAACCGACGTCGGATGTCGCGGCGGCGTCGGGCGGGCAGAGCCTGAGGGTTTTGCCTGACGCGCTCTTCCTCTTCCCCACCACGATATGGGGCGACTCAGACTCAGTGGCACCGCGCCGCGCGTCGATTTCTCGCGCGAAATTCTCCCCATCCTGAAGGGCGCGCTCGCGTACGCCATCACACTCGGGCTTATCCTATACCGAGGCTTTGAGGATCTCAATGAAGTCCCCATTGCGCTCGCTACCATGATAATTCCCGCTATTACCAGTGCGTACAGATCTGGGCATCGCGATATAGGACGCTGATTTGCGCTACGTCACAGGTAAAGCTGGCGGGACGGTTGGTACGGTATTCTGGTCTGCGTGAGAGTCTCGAGGGCTGAGGCAAAACGTTTAGGCGAGATGATCCAGGCGATAATCGTCCAATATGTCGGCATGGCGGTCGGCGGGCTCCTTTTCGTGCGTCCTCTACTCTGAATGAGGCGCATTTACCTATACGCGTTATAGTACGGTATCGCACACTTGCACAGCTCCCACGTCGCACAAGGCTTCATTCTTTTCGTCTTTGTCTACGGTCATTCGCCTTTCTCTGTCGCTGTTGGCTGTTGCTGACGTGACGCACAGTCGCTGCGCTCGTGAGGGCGGTTTACCCGGTTTGGTTCCCCGGGACACTGTTCGCGCTCCTGACCGTTTTCTACGGAGTACGTACTCAATATGAATCTGTATCGTCGCATGTTTCCTAACCACTCTTCCAGCTGTTATCGTCGTGCGTGACAAGCTCCCATGCACGCTACAAGTGCTTACGGACGAGCAGAGTGGTCGTGGATGGATACGATCCGGCCAATCTGCGCTCTTACTTAGCAGCTCAGGCGTACGTCCAGCTCCCCGTACTCCGTGATCCCTCAGCTGAACCGTGTCCTCCAGATGGGGCGGCGCCGTCTCTGCCGTGGTCAACTTGCTTATACTCCCACGATCCTCGGAGAAGCAGATGCGTCGGACGCTCGTTGCTTCCATTCATCGTCTTCGAAAGCTTTCGAGACTCATATCTGCGACTTACATGATGACCATCACCGACGAGGAAAGGGGCGAGCGCGAAGAGCTCGTCTCGTCCATCCGTGTGAGTCCATTTGCCTTGCGTGCCATGGCTCCGCTGACGCGTAAGACAGGCCGATTTCGCCCTTCTCAATGATGTTAGTCAATTCTGGGCTCACGTACAAGTCCTTTACTGAAGAATCCTCAGGAACTGTCCGGCACGTTTTTCGAGCTGAACATTTCTCGCTTCTCCGTGCAAGACTATTCGAGTGAGTTATACCTATTCAAGTTACTCCCTTGACTCAACCTCGTGGGTCGCAGACGTTATACGGAGGATAAGGGCGCTGCAAATCGTTCGTCGCTCTTATGCGTAACCCAGTGCCGCTGACACAATGCCAGTAGGCGTCACTCTCGGCATGCTCGTGCATGATGGAGCGCGAGTGGGAGTCGTTGCTTACGGAACGCCTACAAGATGCAACTGCATCGTTCGAGACGTTCCGGCGCAGTACGCTCTGCCACCATCGCTCGATTTATTCCGAACTCACCCGCAATCCCCGGAAAAAAGGTGTAGACATCATCTATCGAGACAGTGCAGCCTGCTTGATTCCTCAGGAGGATCCGCTGCCCGCGCTAGACGTAGAATCCGTGGAGGGCACTGCGTCGCCAAAGGCAGAAGGTCAACCTTTCGTTTGTTCCGTCTTTCTTCTCTGACGGCCCTCAGCCTCAGGGCTCTCGACGGACGCGAGTTCTGGGGTTCCTAACACCAGCGAAGACTTGGCGACAGCATACGCCGAGTTTGAAGAAGATCTCAGACGTATCCTGGCCGAACTCGTGGAAGACGGGACTTTGTCCGGAGGCGACGACTCGCTTCATATCCGCGCTTCTCGTCCCTCCGTCTGGTCGTCGTGGCAGGCTATGTTCGCTACAGACCGTTCAGATCTCCCGACTCACCATGGGCAACTCATCCACCATTCTCTTATATCGATCCATTCTTTCATTCACTCGTCTCGGTTCGTACACCGATCCCGCGGAACGAATGTTCACGTGCTAAGACGAGGTGCAGAATCTTCGCCCACGAGCTAGCACATCTCTACGACGAGGTTATCGAACCGCAGGGCAAGCGTCGACCGCGGAAACTTCGTCTGCATTGGTTCCCCGCTTTCAGTTCTCCTGAATCGCGCATCGAAGGCTTCCAGGCTCCCGATATTGAGTCCGCGTCCGCCACGCCCATGACGTATCAAGAGGCGCTCCCTCTGATCTCAAATCGACCGTTTCGGGCTCTCACAACAACCAAAATGTCATGGAGGCGTATCTACGTGCAACTAGAAAACGCTTTTACATCTCCTACGAGCATTTTTGCGCTTAAAACTGCTGCTGGATGCATCGCATTCGCCATGCTCCTCTTTGCCAAGACGACTCGAGGTTTTGCGACGGGATACGCGGTGACACCTGGTGTCATGAACTTCTTTATTGCCATGTCTCCCACATTAGGTGCGCTGAGGCTGTCAACATATAGGGCTTGTGCTCATTGCATCCCAGGACAATCGATATTGGTCTTCGTGTCCCAAATGGTATGACTGTCGCTGTGGATGTTTGTCGCTTAACGCTCCACAGTCTGGTGCAGTAATCGGGTCGCTCTGGGCGGTTGCAGTCCTGGAGGTACAGTCGTCATATCGCATTGCCGCCTAGCTGAAGATTCAATCTTCCACGGCCTAGATGTTCAAAGGAGTCGGTGGATACGCTTTCAACCCGTACGGCATGGTCACGCTTCTCGCGATCAGCGCATTGCCATTCGTATACCTCATCTACTCTCGACCAAAGTACTTCCTTCTGGGACTCCTTACTCTCAACGTCGCGGGCGTTCTTGTCGTCGCGGAGTGGATGTTCGTGGTGCATGATGGCGTGCTATTTGATACTCCCATCCTTCAAGCCGGTTCGTCTATGTTTTAACAGTATAAGCTATCCTCCTGGCTTAACGCATTGTGCAGGTAAGGCAGTCGCTATGACTTCAGTGGCAGTCGCCCTTGCCGTCATCATGCAAGTTATACTACTACCTCATCCGTCAAGGCGGGTTTGGCGCGAGAACGTTGCTGAAGTCGCGTTCGACATGCTATCGTACTATTGTACGCGCAGACCCTCTTCGGATCTTCTTTGCATTTGACACCGTGACACTACAGCGCTCTTCCAGTCATACTTGGAAGCTATCTTGCCTCCCGCTCCGCAGAGTACCGCTCCTCCTCGCGCGGCAGTACTAGCCGTCGCGGGAGAGCTGGAGCGACGCGAGACGGCCATGCAGCGGCGACTCATTGCTCTATATCCTCTCATCGAGTTCGTGCTCCTCGCATGATCCGTTTCTCATCCAGTTGACCGGCTTCCAAGATTTTCAGCCGTCGAACCGCACTTCATCTTCCCGTTGCAACGCAAACCGATGATTGTCATCTTGCAATCTCTTCAGAATATGCTCGGTATGTCCATAAGGCCTCCTTACTTTATGAACACTGACTCGACGATCGCAGACCGACTGACAGAGGCTCGTACTGCCATTGGCGCTCAACCTGTACCTGAGCTCGTCACGCGCGAATTTGAGGCGCAGCTCTTGCCGTACCGCCGCCAGTTCGATCAGTTTGCGCGCGCGGCGTTGTTCAACTGCGCCTCATCGCTGGCGTGTAAAGCTCCCTTGAGCAGTGATGCGCCTACCACGTTGTTTCTTCGGGGTACGTAATGTCTCCGTGCACGTTAAAGTACGAGACTGATTCGAAATCTACTAACCACGCGTAGAGAACATGCGCGACTTCCTGCACGACGCGATGGTACTCAGCTCTCGGCTAGCCCGGACCGAAGAGGGCAAAGACGCAATTCGTAAGGGGCTTTTGACGTATGCCTCAACATGCACCGGCTTGCTCGACGTGCTCACCATCTACAGACCGTATTGGACCTCCGTGACGTCGATCACCAGTCTCGGCGAACAACTGATTGTAAGCCTCCTACTGATACAATGACTACTGATGTTAATATGGCCGATAGGTGTTGGAGAACATGTGCCGGACTCTCTTCGGTGGCGCGGATATGGATGCGAGTGGGGTCCGAATCTAATACTCCACACATAGAGTGCAGGGTAATGATATAGGAATTCAACTCGGTTCCAGCTGCTGGACACCAGGAGACGGCTCTGTTAGTCGAATCGACCTTCATAGTGCACACGTAGCTAGTCGCGGAGGATAATGTGAACTGCGAGTGTAGCGATGCCACACTCGGGATGCCCTGCCGAAGATGACGCGGGGGATCGCAGAATACGGTGTCGGCCCCGGGATCCCTACATACAGTAGACGTTACACGCGTCATGTCCGGAGAATCGAGCAGTCAATCGGGTGGTGCACAATGTGGTTTCTGCCGGCTGGCGACTATAAGAAGGTACGTCTAAGGACGTATATGTAGTCAATCCCAACGGCAATCGCTCTCATCATCCGCTATCTTGCTCGAACACGTAGAATGGACCCATGTAATGCTACCTATAGGAGTCATGAACCGTCCTGGGCAGTAGATCAAGACAGATATAGACGGGTACCGGTGTATTACTGTAGTAACATGACCGTAAGTTCATGCCGTGTGATGCGTGACGGACTGAACTTACCTAGATCCTAGTTCAGTGAGGCGAAATTTCGCGAAATTCGTGCTTTCACTGCTTGAGACCGCAGCATGATGAGACAAACTCTCTATCAGTGCCGCGGCAACCTTTCTGAAGCGACATCCACAGGTTCTTCGTGCGACTTTGCGCTTCGGCGGCAATTCCGGAGTCAAATATACGTCCGAGGTCAAGACAAAACGCGTGAGTCACGCTGAATTAGTTCAGTTCAGTGCCCCGCGTGACGCGTGACTGAACTTATGGTCATGTTACTACAGTATAAGCGAGGCAAACATCGAGTGGTAGAATCGCAAAGCAGCATGAGCTCAGAACCCGTCGAGAATCGGTACGAGAAGGGTCGGTTGATATAGTAGTGAACTAGTAGTTGGCAAGCAACCGAGCGTAGCGCTCGGCGGTCGCCCTTGTCGAACATTGTCGACGATGAAGGTCAAGAACTACCGAAGGCATCTAGCTCGACAGGAGAAGCTGATGAGAACCCGTGACGCATGGCCGAGCACGCTCACCACTGCACACGCCAAAGGCGTTCGAAGTGCGAGTGAAGGGGTCCGGGATGCCGCTCCGAAAATGACGCGTGCACGAAGGTCACGGTGCAGGCCCAGGTTTACGCTTGGCGATGTTGGAGTACTCTAGTATAGGTATTGGGCCGTAGAGATGTACGGTCGCTCGAGCAGTTGCGCGTACAGGATTTCATCTCCAGCTGACAGCTATAAGGAGGGATGTGCGATTGTCGCGTATGGAGCCCACGTCGCAGTAGTGGCAGATCGACGGCTTATGACGATTGCGCGTGACGTAGCGAGGTAGACGTCGACCTGAAGTTGCGCAGAACAAAACGAGCACAGAAAGCGTCGCTTTTGTGTACACTACGTTCAATGGTGGGAAATCGATTGCGCGTTGGTCGAGCGCGACGCGCGCCATGTCGAGCCACGAGAGGTGCGCCAGGTAGCAATCATGTACTGGCCCGCTTCGAGCAAGTGGCAGCGCGCGGCCGCATGGCCTATGTGCGTCCAGGAGCGTTCCAGTCAAGAAAGCTGGGAGTAACGTGAGACAGGAAAGAGAGACGGTTAGCGCCCGACGGCTGGGAATTTGTCTCTTGTCTTGGACCACTCAACGGACCTGCGATGGATCACGCCCAGTGAGGATCGACCGGGACAAGAAATGACAGCAGGGGACGAAATGTGCGCAATTGGGGACATGAGAGGACATCTCGGGACGCATCTCCGACAGACTCTGTTTCTTAGTACTCACTTTGCACGCCAATGAGATATCTTTCATGACACGTCGAACGTTCTCCTAAAATGTCCTGCTGCGCGCGCGCCTGCGCGGGATATTTAGAAGGCCCAAGATCATTCAAACCCAGCGCGACGCTCCTTGTCCTTTAACCACCTCCATCGCGTTGCCCTCGTCACCGCAGCGCTCGTCGCCACATTCGTCGCCGTGGTCGCCGCCCTCATCGTCGTCGCCACCACCCTCGTCGTCGCCGCCAGTACGCTCGCCGCCATAGTCGCCACGCGCCGCTCTGCCGTGGTTGCCCAGCTCATTCGCCCATCGAGAGCTGCTTGGCATCGCGAGCCTCCCCTGTGCTGTCAAGTCCATTCAAGCAGGCTGCCATCCGATAGCGCGCATCGCAGAGATAGCGCTAACGACGCCGGGTGCAGGTGCGTGAGCCTTGGATGCGGCGTAGGATCTACCTTGGTGCGTTCCTACGTGTTGGCGTTATCCGTCTGTCTGACGCACTTCTCAGCAATATATCATCTTACACTGACGGTGAGCCTGGTCGAGTAAAGGATCGCTCCCTCCACGTCTAATGCGCTCCACTCAGGTCTACAACTGCCCATTGCTTTCCGCGCAGGGCGACCCGCGGTATATTATTGTACGTGCTCGGCTCGCTTCGAAACGTCTTACTCACCACTTGCACCAGATTGTCCGATGCACAAGCAGGAGCTTATAGCCGTAGATGTTGTTCATCGTCGTGTATATTACGTTTCCTCCATAATAGACGAATTTCCTACCTCATACTGCTTAACGAAGATTTGGGCGAACCGCAGAGCGGCTGGATTGTAGGCAGACACGACGGAAAGGGACATTCTCGGACGTGGGGTGAAAATTGTCCCATGGTGTCTCGTCCTGTCCCCGCTTATGGAAAATAAGGGGACAATGAGGTACAAGACGGGACGGTCCTGGCTGACAGCGGGTTTGTCCCCTCCCGTCCCCTTACGTCCCGGTCGATCCTCACTGGGTATAAAGCCGAGAGATTGGATTTCCTCATCATCTGCTGTACCGTTCTCAACGACGTACTGATAAGGTCATGACAGAGATTCCTATCTGGGTTTGAGTCGAGAGGCGCATGGTTTAGCGCCCGTCCGGCGTCGGCTGGGAGCGAATGGGAGCGGGAGCTACGTCACCGCGTCGTGTCCCGCAGCCGCGTTTCGCCTGCCTTTTCTCCACCACCACCACCACCACCACCGACCCACGAACTTTTCCCTCGCACATCTACTCTACGAAGAGAGCGTAAAGGATGACAATCTAGTGCGTACATGGCTGTCTAGTTTCTGGAATTCGGATGAGCGAGGGCTGACGTACGGTGCAGTTATACGTTGACGTTTTTCTTGTTGGCTGCAGAGGTACGTGTCGGGTCTTGCTCGTTCGTCGTTCATCAGGCGGGGCGTCTTTGGGCTGCGCTGCGTCGTGTCGTGCGTCGTGTGTTGTGTATCGTGTGTCGTGCGCGGGATCCTCGTGCACGCGCACGTCGGCCTGCTCGCGCTCGCTATCTTCCACTTCGACGTCGCCCGCTACTTCTCGGCTTGCACGGACGACCTGTATCGTCACGCGTTGGCGACGTCCTCGATCGTGGTTGCCTCGCCCGCCGTTCGCCGTCGGACGCACAGATGCGCGTCCGGTTTACCGCCGCGGTCTGGCCACACGCCACGTCCTGGGCTCGTCACCGTTCGCCGCCGTGCGCCCACACCTGTAGTGCCGCGGCCGCGAGGACATCGTCCGTGCCGGGGCGATGACGTCGGGACTTGCGGGCAGGGCGCGCGCGAGATGATGACGTCGGACAGCCCCCCAGCACGCGTCGCGCTAGACTCCTTTCGCGCGACTCCCACGCCGCCTGATACTGACGCTTACTCGCAGATGGGGACGTTCTGCATCATCCTCGCGCCGTTGCCGTTCATGATGCGCAAGCGGATGCTCACTTTCCTGAGCACAAACTTTGTCGTCGCAAAAATCGCTTATGGGCTCAAGATCTCCTTCATGTGCGTATTCTTCCCCGTGCGCGCCCTCTGCCCTCTGTGTCCGCGCTATATCCCCTTGACGGCGCTTACTCTCCGCACTCGCTGACGCTTTGACTTCGCTCAGCTTCATCGCGATTCTGTTCATCGACGCTATCCAGCGCATGTGGCGCATCGTCGCCGAGGGCGAAGCTTCGAAGAAGGACGGGAGCCCGGTGCATGATGTTCGCACCGAGACGAATCTGGCGGCGAGGAAGTTCTAGTGCGTGCACTTCCTCTGTGGGTTGGTTGGACGAGTACTGATTGTTGCTTCCTCGTACGCCCGTCAACACTCTCCTGCTCTCGTATGTCGGCCAACTGTTCGCTCCTTCGTCCATCCGCTTCGATTCGTTCACTTGCTCGTCGCATCCCCTTGCTGACTGCCGCTCCTCCTTCTTCCTCCACTGGCGCCTGCCAATCTCTTCGCCGCGCATTCTCATACTCTTCCATCTTTCGGACCCTCCTATTCACCGTCCGCGTATACCTCTATCGCTCGCCGCTCGTCCACACCGTCGACACCCACGTCGCTCGCTACACCCTTACCCCTCTCGTCCCTCGCGACTTGGACTCAAACAGCGCGCAACGCAACACGTACCTAACCGGCTTCTGCCTCTTCCTCTCCCTCCTCCTCACACGCACATTCTACATCCTTCTCGACCACCTGCACACCCAGGAGGAGTACGCCAAGCTCAAGAAGCAGGTGCGTAGGCCGTTCAGGCCGGATGTCCTTTCCCTTTTTGTTTTTTTTGGGGAGTGGTGGATGGCGCTGACGCGCTCGCAGATGGCTACGTCGTCGAAGGAGAAGATCGCGAATGGTGATGGAGCTGGCGCTGCTGGAGGGAACGATGTGGTGGCGTTGAAGAAGCGTGTGGCGGAACTTGAGGCGAAGGAACGTGATTTCGGTGCGTTGAACTATTCTCGCTCTCGTGCCTTCTTTCCGTTGTCATTGCGTTCTCTCCCCCTATTCCTACGCCCTCGTCCACCTGCTCTTGTCCCGCGCGTCGGGTCCGGGTCCCTCCATCCCTGCGCGTCGGGTTCCGGTCCCCCTTTCGCCATGGACGCGCGCTGACGTTCGCTTTTCGCTTGTGCAGAGACGTTGAAGAAGCAGTCGCGGCAGCAGGCGGAGGAGTATGACCGTCTCGCGCGCGAGTTGAACAAGAGTACCGGCGGGAGCGTCGATAAGAAGTACTGAGCGCGCGCGAGCCTTGGCGAGCGTACGGAGCGCGGCGAGCGGAGAAGCGGGCGAACGGCGAGCGTTCGGCGAGCGGAAGGGGAGGGAGCGAAGTGTGGTGTGGTGTGGACTAAATCGAACAGAACCCCAGAACCCAATGTCCTTTCCCTCTCCCCCTTATCCGAGTCCATTTGTACATGCACGCTGTCTTGAATGAATCATTAGTACTCGACAGTAAACTCAATTGTCCTCCGGAGGATACATTACTATGAGAAAGAATCTGTGCCGTGGCTGGATGCTAGTGCAATGATGTGCGTAGTTGGGAAGTCTGTGGACCTGGTCGGGGACGAGTGTGGAGATATAGAAGCCGGTGTGGGAGGTATGCGTAGCAGATGATGGGGGCGGATAAGGGATGCTGTGGGTCGGTGGAGACTGGAGTGAAGTCCGCTTTATATACATCGGGTGGGAGGGTGTGTCAAGTGGAAGTACTGAGTGCAGCGGCCGCAGCGGGTGTTGGGGAGCAGAGCGGGCGCCGCTGTATATGACAAGGTAAGGCGAACAGAGCGCAGTGGGATAAAGGCGCTGTAACGGACTGAAGAGACCCATAACCCGAATGAACAACAACCACAGCAAGGAACCGTGAATTTTGCATAATCTTGCAGCGGCCCGTATCTTCCGCGCATAGAAAAAGTCAGTGAATATTGCTGTGAAAGGACTACCCTGAGTATTGAGAACCAGAAATGTTCATACCTTGCGAGGCACGAAGAACCTTGAATTCTCCAATGCACAATGGAACAATGGCTGGAAAATTCAAACCTTTCCGGCCAAATCTTCCCACATCCGGACATATCGGGGCTGTACGCTTTGGAAAATCATGAGAACTTTCCAGAAGTTGGGAAATGCCCCTGGAAAATTCCGAATAGACGGATTTTCCGAACCGGAGAGCTCCGATATGTCCGGACGCGGGAAGATTCGACGGGAAATGTTCGAATTTTTCAACCATTGTTCCTTTGTCCATTCTCCGCTCCGGAGGATTCAGGGTTCTTCGTGTCTCGCAAGATATGAACATTTCTAGTTCTCAATACTCCAGCTAGTCCTTTCACAGCAATGTTCACTGAATCGTACGGCGCAGGGAATATACGGCCCGTTACAAGATTTTGCAAAATTCTCGCTTCCTTTCTGTGAACCCTTCCTTGTCCCTGTCCAGTTATGTCCTCCTTGCACGCACGGTTTGCTGATGTCCCTCTTGAATGAATTACAGTAAGTAGCAAACTCTACAGTAAAATTCCGTGTGCGGCGCAAGGTGAGGGAATGTGTGCGGTGAGCACTAGCCCGATGACTATGGCACTTTATGTTGAAGCCTGCGGACCTGTGTGATTCACTGCTTGGGTTCGAGTATGACGGGATTGCCTTGATGTGTGAGGTTTGTGTAGCAGATGATGAGGGCGGATGAGGTATGAGGGATGTTGTGGGTGGTGTGAGGTCTACTTTATATACGTCGGGTGGGAGGGTGTATCAAGGGGAAGTACTGATCATGGGGAGCAGTGCCAGGCCGCAGGCGCTGTAACGGACTGAATCGAACAGAACCCAGAACCCGATTCCCTCTTCCTCTTTCCACTTGTACATGCACACTATCTCGAATCATAGTAAACTCCAGTCCCATCCGTGCGATGCATCATGTCGAAGAATGTGTGTCGAGGTCGGATGTAGGTTCAATGATATGGGTTGTGGACTAGATGTAGCCAGTTCTTGAACCCTGTGGACTTGTGTGACTGGGGTTGAGTAAGCCGATATCGAGACTCAGTGTGTGGCGTTTGTGTAGCAGATGATGAGGGCGGATGAGCGATGTGAGAGTGCTGTTGTGGGAGGGTGGAGTGAGATCTGCTTTATACGTCTGGTGGGAGGCCGTGTCGAGAAAAAAAAACCGAGCACACCGGGCATATGGGGAGCGCAGCGGTAGGTTGCCGAGTGCAGAGGGTGTATGGCGATCGGAACGTGCGTCGCCGTATGGTGAGGTGAGGCGAGCAGTGCGCGGTGGGATGCAGGCGCTCTAACAGACTGAAGAGACCCGTAACCAGAATGAACAACAACCCTTCCCTGTCCCTGTCCAGTTCTGTCCTCTATGCACGCACAGTTTGTTGATGTCCCTCTTGAATGAAGACAAGTACCGTAGTCTACAGTAAATATCTGTGCTGCGAAGGTGAGGGAACGTGTATGGTTGAGTTTTGGATCATTTATTCAACGAAGTGTGTAGAAGCCTGATCCGAGTGTGTGTAACCCTGAGGCTATACATTTAATACAGTCCTGAGACACTTCTCTTCACACACTTCGAGACACAGCTGCACACACAGACTTGCGCGCGCTGTGCACACATTCTCGTGCGTCTGTGCACACATTTTGCTTTCTTCGAAAAGCGACGACTTTGCGTATTGCCGCGCTACGGCAGGACATTTACTTCTAGTTATTAACTGAAGACCTACGTTGGGGCACTCGCAACCATATCCGAAGGGCTGGGGGAGTTCATCGCGCTTGGTCGTCGTGCAGGACGACGAGCAGGGCGACGCGGACGCGTCTCCGGCGAGAGCCGACTTTGAGCCGACTTTGCACCGGCCTAAGTCGGCCGAAGCGCGTCCAGCACGACCTGCGACTCACGACCGTCGCTCACACGTCCCGCCCAAGTCCCGCCCTCAGTGTTGTCTCCGCGTGCGCGAGGACGACGCGCGCGACGCGATAGGCGCCGGGCCGAGAACATACCTTAGCGCTAGCGTCGTCGATGCGGAATGCGGCACCGCGAACCCTCTTAGCATTCCCGGGCCGTTTAACGCCGACGGGGACTCCTCCTTTCACCCAACGCGCTGTACCCGAGGCCTTGGCTGCCCGCGCACGTCCTCGCCCCATCACGGACTGCAAATAGCTCAACCCGTTGCGTCTAACTTCGCGCAATTGCTGCTCGAGGGCTGCAAGCGGTGCGTTACAAGTTTTCATCGCTGTCGTCACGACTGTGTGCGCGTGTTCTTGCGCGTCCAGCCCACGTCGTCTTCGTGCATTCGGTGCGCTGAGACCTTTGCCATGTCTCGCATGACTAACAGGGCACCCTGTTGGTTCACTTAGCACCACTCCTCTCAAGGTTGCGCGCGTCGTCCTCACGCGCGGCCAATACTGAGCGGGTGGCCTGTACGTGTGCGCTACAAGTGCTGGCGAATACTGGAGTACTTCCGCTGGCAGAGTGGCCGCCGCTTCTACCAGCGCGCGCGCGAGTCGCGCCCACAGTGCGGCACCACAGTACCGGACCGTGCGGACTCGCCGCTGCCGCCGCCCCGCACCTCCCTGCACCTCCCTACGTGTACTATACCATATGCAGAACTTTTGAGACATGTACTGGCTTTCTGTTCACGCCATGTTGCACGCACATTGGAGCAGGAATTTACTTGCTGCTTTCGTCCTGAATATAAATTTCCGCGAGCTATGCTCAAGCCTTCGTAAGGAATATGAACCACTAGCCTGGTCCAACATGCGGGGCATCATAACGTCGCATGAATGAAAAGAAAACTCGGTCAGATTCGGTTATGTACATTGCTCACGGGCTCGACATTCAACGTTCAACGCTCACTCAAATCAACAAAAGGGTCACGTTGAGCTGAATTAAAGTGAGAGTACTTTCCACGGCTGCTTGGTGGCTATGGCACGCAATAGCGAGCACGCGGCGTCGCGGGAAGGGACTGCGCAGGGCGTCGATGATAGCCAAGCTGGCGAGCCGGGCGTCGGTGCGAATGCGATTCGGATGTGGCCATGAGCGAGCATGCAGCCCACGCACGCTCGTGGGGGCAATGAGCATCGATGGCGCGGCGCCGGCGCAACAACAGATGTGACTGACCGCTACACCTCGGACATAGGCGCCCTTGCAGAGCTGCGGTGACGCGTGCGACCATGCGCAATAGCGCTGCAGCGCCCAACGCTAACGTCGCAGATAGCGTGTCATAGCGCCCAGCGTCGTCAATGACTAAAACGGGCCAACGCAAACTTGCTCAACGACGCTGGCTACGGTTCTGGCAGCGATGAGTCGCCAGAGCGTGCGCACTCAGAATGAGATATGCTCTGCTCGTACGCGGCGTCAGCAGGGTTGTGGACGTTCGCGAGGCCTACTTACGGGGGTCGCTTCGGGGTGGGCGTCGATGTGTCCAGTAATCGGCGCCGACGGCGGTATGGTGACGCGCGTGACGAGTGCAGTGACGGCGAACGAGCGCGATATCGCTGAAGACGCGAGTAGCAGCGTTGTCAGCGGCGACAACGGCTACATGTCCGGGCTTGAGCATTGAGCCCTGCGACGACGAGCCCGACCGAGCATCGGCGACTGGTTGGTAAGATACGGAAAGGGGAGGGGGATTCGGCACCGTCGGCCGGTCCAAAGTCGGCTCCCGCCGGAGACGCGTCTGCATCATCCTCGTTGTCGTCCTGAGCGACGAGCAAGCGCGATGAACTCCCCCAGCCCTTCGGATATCGTCCGAGATACATTCAAGTAGGTGTTCAATCAGAAAGTGTAAGTACATGTCGCCGGGTAGCGCGGCAATATGCCAAATTGTCGCTTTGCGAGCGAAAGAATGTGTGTGCACAGACGCACGAGAATGTGTGCGCAGTGCGCGCAAGTCTGTGTGTGCAGCTGTGTCTCGAAGTGTGTGAAGAGCAGTGTGTCAGGAATGTATAGCCTCAGGGTTACACACACACGGATCAGGCTTCTACACACTTCGTTGAATAAATGATCCAAAACTCAACCATAGAACGTGTGCCGCAGGGCCGATGAGTTTGGTCAATGCGAGAAAGTGAGTGGCCTTGCGTGATTGGAGTCGAGTATCACGGTAACGAGTCGGTGTGTGAGATTTGTGTAGCAGATGATGAGGGCGGATGAGGGATGAGGGATGAGGGTGGAGTGAGGTCTGCTTTTATATATCGGTGTGGCAAGGGGAAGTACTGCGTGCAGCGGGTCACGGGTGTTGGGGAGAGGAGCGAGGTGAGGCGAGGGGTGCGCGTGAAGAGACCCATAACCGGAATGTGCACTTGTGTGATTAACTGGTTCGGGTTGAGTAGGACATGATGAAACCCAAGTGTGAGGTTTGGGTAGCAGATGATGAGGGCGGATGAGGGAGGGATGCTGTTGGTGGGTGGGACGAGGTCTGCTTTTAAGCAAGTGCGGTAGTAGTCGGAGTCGGGCAGGATGGAGAAGTATTGGAACTCGACTGTGTACTAATCACCAGTGGAGTGCATAGAAAATGAGATAATCGCCGTATGTAAGGTGGAGATGGCGAGTACAATCCTGGCTGCGTACTCCCTTTGCACTGTGACGCTCAGATATGCACGAGTTTCAGCCAGTGTGTGATGTTTTGTGTAGCAGATGATGAGGGCGTATGTGATGAGATCTGACTGCTGCAGGTGATGTCTGCCTTTATACATGCGGTGGGCAGGAGCATGGATGACTCCGACAAAAGAGGGGAGGATGGAAGGTGCGGCCAGAATAATGGTACGGTACACGACAAACGCGGGTTGACTTTTCGAACCACCGGACCGGAATTTTTGGTACTGAAATACATCACATAGTATACAGGGTTCTAGACTCTTCCAAATGTCGTGCGGACACCTTCCGAACGTTAAGAAGAAGACGGGTACTGGCGATTGCAAGCGCGGTCGTCGTGATAGGGTCGGTATACGCTTCCCACTAGGACGACGTGTAAGGGAGATCTAAATATTGCGGAGCGGACGTACGCTGGTGTGAGACCATGAGATGACCTGGAAGAGCTCGATCCTGAGGGAGTCAGCAATCGGTCATCGTGTCGAACGGGATCGCGCACAAGATCGTGCTAAACACGCCCATTCATACCGTGACATTAGCTGAAGCGGTGGAGAGACTGAGACTCGACGCACACAACAAAGTACTTGAATGAGTCGGTGATGAGCATATCGCGAAGATTATAGGATTCAATCCATGACCGTCTGGTCATTCCTTCGCGAAGCTTCCACGCGGCGAGCGCGAAGAGGTATATCTCAGTCAGGAAGACCGGAAGCCTAGGAATATGTGTGAGCGTAAAAGACATTAGCTATGCGACTCGCGTACCACGGCGTCCAGAAGTAAGCCGGGTACGGAGAGTCGCGCGCGACGCTGCACGCGTGGATGTCGATGGCTGGCGAAAACTGGTTCGTAACTGAAAGTACGAATATCAGCCAGGTACGGCCAGGACGAAATTCTGGGCACCGATGATCCGCGACTGCGTCCAGAGCACTAGGACGAGTGTGGCGGTAGTATTCACACCCGTCCAGGCGACCATCGAAACGAGGACTTTCACGTTATCGTACAACGCGTATAGCCGGTACATGAGAATGCAGTGGGTGCAAAGCGTCGTGACGAACTCTGCGAGCGGAAGGATCATTGATGAAGAAGAGTCCGTGGGTGTCTGCGGATACATACGCGATACAGCGTCAACGCTGAATCCAGCGCGACCTGACAAGGGATTTAGTGGGGCGAGACAAATGCAGTGACTACCGCACAGAGCTGTATGTTTCAAATTAGGGCAGATAGGCACAGTCTCTTTGTTTCGACGTACCGCTGTCGATGAAGGTACGAATGTCACTACCGGAAAACGTGAGCGTACCGTGGGCCGGTCGGGAATCCGATTCTCACCGTATACCAGGAAGAGCTGAGAGAACAGTGGAAGATATCGTGCCTGCCGAATAGTCAGTTTCGAAGTAGGCAGTTGCTCCGCAGGGCGTACCAGGAGGTACAGCGTAACGGGAGTCGACCACGTTCTGCCTGCCCATATACACCGAACCTATAGTCTGTGAGCTTAGAATGGCGATGAACAGGTGACATACCTCAGTCCCTAAATTCACCACTGTTCGCGGCGTAGGGTCAGATGTGCGCCGTAGAACGCTAGAACAGTCCGTACAGATGTCCCACAGCAGCCATGAAAAACCCGCGAGGCGCATGTACTGCGAGTTCGTGCGTGCAGCATAAATAACCGCGCTCTCCCGCGGTAGACCCAGCTTGTCCAGGTCGTAGCCCATCGCGCACGAACAGTCCAGCCAAACTCGCGCAGGAATGTTATATGTACGCCGCCCAGGCTCAGTTGCGCTCGGAGCCTGTCAAAAGTGTGGAAACCCGATGCGCCGCCGTCTAGTCGCGCTCCCGTCTGTCCAGGCGTCTCGGGGCCTTTCAGGATGATCTCTCCGTGGCGGCGCCATTGGGCCGCGGGACAATCGTATGGGAAGCGCACCAGCTTTCAGCAGCGCGCGGCGTAGAAGTAGACTCGGTGGCTGTTGCGGATGTCTTGTAAGCATCGCAAAGGCAGACAGCTTCTCCCGACAGCAAAGGACAAATGTCAGGGCGAGCATTGAAGTTCCTGGAAACGCGGGGCGCGGACAAAGGGTTGCTTGACGTGTTCGTAAGTCCGGAACCGCAGGCTAGACACTGCACGACAGAACGAGAGCGAAAGCAGTGGCACGCCAATCATAGGGGCTCCAGGGCTCTGACGAATTCGAACCCGCGCGCGCGCGCAGCGACCGCGGTCCCGAGAAGAGACTGATGCAGGATTGCTGCAACCATCGACACCATCGACAGATTGACCGTGAATGGATTGTCGCGCTCGCGAGTCCAACTTCCAGGGGCGCCGCAGGCTTCGGAACGAGGCGGTTCAAATCTGCGTTCAGCAAGTCGTGGGCGGGAACAAGAGTCATTCGGCTCTTTGCGGTCCGAACTTTGTTTCATGAGACTCCGTAGTGCTATATAGTTGTATTGATACAAGAGTTCATACTGCACTAATACCTGTCTCGGACTCGCGAGTGCTCTCCGCATAATCTGACGTATTCGAGGCAACGGTGAAGTTGAACGCCGTCGCCGATGTGATCTCTCCCGCACGCGTTGCACCCGTGGGCAGCACATGCTCTTTTGCTGTTGATCGCAGGTTCAGAAGTAACCGCGTGCCCGCGATGGGGAGGATGGCTGCGATTATTGGGTCCGTCTGCTCTTCCCACTGCGCCATACCGATTGAGATAAACGTGGATGTTCATCTGTAGACAAGAACGTACCACGAGTCCTCCCCATGCGATGATGGCGAAAATCTCCACCCTGCATCTTTACAGTGAGCACTTGAGTGGGGAAATGGCTCTTGGATCCTTACGTCAGGACCCTAAACATCACGAAAACCGGTTTCGTGCTTTGGGGACTCTGAGAGGTCTGCGAAGCTCTCAGAGCAGTTAAGCGTGGTAAGTGTCAAATGGTCAGGGATGTTGTCGCAACGGTTGGATGCTCGCGAGATCTGCCAGAGCGTGCCAGAGCTCTGGCGGCTTTGGCCGCTCCAGCGCGTTTCTCTTGCTTCCCTTCCGTTCCATTATTACATATAACAATGCACGAGATATGGTCAAGTAAACAAAGTGTATAACCAGATACTAAGTCTACATGGAGGGACCCGCCGTCGTGGGCAAGGAAGAAGTTCAGTCGGGGAGTTGAAGAATGGGTGGAAATGATGGAAGCTGCGAGGTGCGAGCACAAGGGTGGATGCGGATGGTACAGAAAGCGGAATGGAAACGGAGTGTGGGCGCAGAGACGGGGAATACTGCGCATAGGAGATATCAGAGTGAAGTCTAAAACGGGCGGCGGACGACGTACCACAGAGCTTGGAACTGCCTCGAGACAGTTGGAGAGGGCGAAGCAAAACTGAGCTGTTTTAGAGAGTCAGCGTCGTATACGTCCTATAAAGTTTTCGTGTGAGGACCTAAAGAAAACGATTAGTTGAGCAGGACAGTGTCTGCGAGCCGGACGGTGCGTCAGAAGCCAGAGAGCCGAGCCCAGAGCAGTACAACCAGAGCACAGAGAACCATTTTCCAAGTCAGTGAGCACCACAGGAACCATAGACAGCCAAGCAAGAGCCGGAAGAGCACAGACCAGAGCACGTATCGATGCCTGTCGCCGCAGAATGCACGCGCAAAGCGCAAGGACGGCCTAAAGAGCACGACATGTCTTGACGGGGCGTGCGAGGCAGCGCTGGATCTGCGAAGGCCTCTGACAGGGCTTGGGTAGGTGGTAGGCAACAGGGGCACGACACTTGGTCGCGAGCGGTGGACTGGAGCGAAAAGAGAACCAAGTCGTACGACCAAACACGGCCAACTCAACTACCGGTTGCGCGGCTGCGGCAGGGCCTGGCAACTCAGCTGACAGCGAGCTTGGAGCTGCCCACCTCGGCTACGGCCCCCTACAATATTAGTGCTCATACACAGACATGTCTATCTAGTAGCAGAGATGCGGTCTAGAAACTGATAAAAACACGGTCCAGAAACTGTATCTAGTCTTCAACCTCTTTAGCAAGCAGCAACGTCAGCGAGTACTGTGTGCACTCATGAGTGTAAGGATGATTCGAGAACCTCATGTGTTGCACATCTCAGCAGCGTCGCATGAAAGTCCCAATGTTGACTGTTCTGTGTTGTAGTCGATATACATGTGCGGCGTCGGCACAGAAGAACAGTCGCGCTTTAGCGTGTATCCGCTCTCACGCTCTGGCTGGTCTGACAGCTCGCATCAGTATAATCACTCGCAGATCCCTCAGACTGACCGACAGCACTGAGAGGAAGCTAGAGCTCTGAGAGCCCCACAGAGCGCAGGCTAGCTGAAAACCGGTTTTCGTGATGTGGGATCCTGAAACCTTATCATCAGCATCAATCTCAAGGCGAGACGCTTTGCATTACGAACCACGCAGTGAACAAATAGTCGGGGGGATCGGGTGCGTCAGGGTTCGCCACTATGGCGCCGCAACCATAAAGCGCAACACCAGGTATTGTTTGATTGGTGTCTGAGAGTATCATTATAAGCCTGAAGATATGTCGCAGATCTATGCGATTCTGCTTACTACTAGAGCCGCTCTGGCTCCAGACTATGAGCCCAATCGCAGCGAGGCAGTTGATTGTCGCCCACGTAATCATAGAGCCCAGGACTTTGCGATTGGCGTAGAGCGCGTGAAGCCTGTAGATCAGGATCACTTGGGTTGAGAGCACAATGACTGCCTCTACTGAGAGTCAGGCGCAGCACGGACAGCGGAATGACTGCCTGAATCACGAACCGGATACGGAGCCCATGTCAAACCACGCGTCGCCTGGAGTACACACTATGAGATGGGTCATCCCGCCTTATGCGTCACATACAGAGCTGCAGAATGCGTCAATGAACAGCCGTGCGGGAAGGTCAACGCGAACGTACTTGAGACGCCTTGGGATTTAGCGAGACTGTAGCTCGTTAAACGCGAAGGTTGAGGGTTGTGAGATGTCCGTACCGTAGGTTAAGAAAAGCTGGGCACCGAACGGAAAGTATCGTATCTGTTCGTTTGCTTACTTTAGAAGATACCGGCCGGAAATTCGACACTCTACGTACGATGCCATAGAAAATGACAGGGAGGCTCCACAGTCGAGTAGACCAGATGTGCTGAATCTACTAGGATATGAGACGTAGACCTAGGGCACTTCGATCCTCAACGTACCTCCAGCGGCAGCATTATCACTTCCACGGGTTCAGGTGTGAGAGATCTTCTAGACTGCGGTCTTCCCATTAGACTTACGGATATCCCACCCTTGCCATGTCACGCCAACCAGTCGAAGGTATCGTGCCTGGCTGAGCACCTCGGCGACCTCCACGAATTGCGCCAAGACGTATGGGTCGCTCGTGTTGGTGTACGGGGAGGTTGCGTTGAAAGCCATGTGCACCGAAGGCGCGGTAGCGTCTGGTCTATCCTTATGTACGGTAACGCCACGGTGTCAATCGTGGTGTCACTCACGGGCGCAATGCCGCTCTGATACGACAAACAGCCTCCCCGGTTTCGGAGGCGCTGAGGGCCCGACAGCGGAAGCGCAATCTCCAAAATTTCAGCAACTGTGAGAAACGCGAACCTATGGATATAGTCAAGGGCCTGACGTTCTAAACGATGCCGACCTCAGCAGTTGTCCTTTCCTCGTAGCTCTGGCTGCTACTAACCTGTGCCTTCGAGTTATGTCGCCGGAGCCGCGTCCACTGTTGGAGCCGCACTGCTTCACTGGATCTCCCTATCAGGAGCGTCGATGTCCATCCCGGCTGTGCGCGACGATCTTTCAACGGTTCCCTGAGACCCTGTTCGCGGAGTTGAGATACGGATGCGTGTGGAGTTCCAGGGTCTTCCCTGGCCGCGTTGTCGATGGGGCACTCGAAATATGCCCCAACGTATCATTATTCAGCGGGAGATAGGACTAGTGGCTGTAAACTTGATGGATTCAGGAAACGCTGAAGCAGAAGGTGCATGCCAGACTTGGCGGATGAAGGATCGTCAGGCGCCTTGCGCGCATTGAAACGTACAGCCTCTCATTAGTCGCTGGCCCGGGTAGTGATTGACGACACTATCACGGACTCGAAGCAGTACTGATATTACATATTACGGTAGATTTACCAGTCGTCTGCTGCTCTCAGAGTCAATCATTGATCCAAGCGTCAGAGGGTAGTGAACGCACGAGCCAGTATTGCGATGCATACTTTATTTACACCTCGTCGGAGTCTTGACTGTAGAGTACTCCACTGAAGAGCAGTTCCGGTACAGTCGACGTCGAGATACAAGCGAGCAGTGAATCAACCTCCCGCTTCGCAAGCCTGTGGTTCTTGACTCGCCTGCAGCGAAAATGCACGTGGCTAAGCTTTGGCGCCTGGATCGATGAACGCATGCCCCCGAGATCCTCCCATACCGTGTAGCCGGGCGCGATGATCCCGACGCAGTCAAAGTCTACAATGAGACTCACGAGCTCTGGCAGATCTTGTCGCGCCCCGCAGAGTTCAGGCAGCAGAACGTCGTTGACTATCAGCTCTCGGCATCCGCGAAGGCAGTCTGGCAGGCGTATTGCATATCCTTTGGAAGATTCAAGCGTTCGACTGAAGTCTGCCCGCGAGCTGTGCACAATGACTCGCCTGTTGGGCCTGTGATCGAACGTGCGGAGCTTCGTAGTGCGCCCTCCACCTGCATCCACTATCAGAGATACTGTGGATGGTGATGGAACGTCGAGAAGAGCTGCGGGAATGTCGTCGATGTCCATGTCCCCGAGCTGGATAGTAATGTGAGGGATAGAAGACGCCGAAATCGACGCTGCGAAGCGGGCGTATCGATCCTTTGAAGGCAGAATGACGGATAGCTCGAGACTACGAAGGCGAGGTGGCAAGAGAGCAGCCGCCGTATCTCTGTACGTGATGTCGAGCGATGACAACTCGAGCGATGACAGCGTTGGGAATGCACTGTCAATCGCTAGAAGATCATCGATCTCGTACGAATCCAACTGAATGTCGAAAGCGCCGCGTAAGACGGCCGCTAGAGCGTCTAAGCTGACGCCGCAGAGTTGCACGGTGCGAAGTTTCGGTGCGGTTGATGCGAAAAGGTTGTCCGGCGGCGTCCATAGCGCGCCCCGTCTCCTCCTATTCGGGTTGCCGATTGTGAATGAGATACGCTGCAACAACGGTGCTGGAGACGTGAGCTTTGCCGCCGGCCAAGGATGAGCGCAGTATGTCGGCAGGCGAAGGACGAGAGAGATGACCGAATCCATGCATTCGTCGATAGGTCCGAGGACGAGGGCCGCGACCGCTTCAGCGAGGTCGTCATGCTCTATATAGCCGTCCACGCCATCCCCGTAGACTGGGCGGTATTCGAGAGTTCTGGAGACGTGAACATCGACGCTAAGTCGAAGCTTCAGCCCGTGCGCCCTCCGGAGCTTCTCGGCGAAGGCTTCCATGAGACCATGGTATCTGTGCAATGTGGGGTTTGTTGTGGCGACGAGCTTTACGAAGGCGTAGAAGAACTTGTGCTCCTTCGCGACCGCTCGCCAGCGATGACAGATTCTAGCCGCACGCATAAGAACGAATCGCTGGTCACAGTTGTCGAAGACGGCGCTGAGCATCTCGGCAGGGAGGCGGATGGTGTAGTCCTCGCCGGGTCGGGCGCCCTGTTTCTTCGTCGTGCGTCGACGCTTGGGAGGCATGTAGAGGGCGAAGACGACGATGAGAGGAGTCTACTGCGCTCGTTGCCACTGCCAGAGCCGGAATATATGTCCCTTGCTCACGCGTCGACATGACAGTCCCAGATCAAGATGCACAGCTTGCACCGCTGTGAGCCGGCGGCCTCCAGACGTCGCCGACCGCATTTGTTGCTCGTCGTGAACATAGAATCATTCGCCTCAACGACAAAGGGTAAAGGGGTGTGCACAGCAGACGCAATGATTCAGTGGTGAACAAAGAAAACACTACACGAGAGCAAGATAGAGAACGCAGTATGGACCAAACGAGTGTGAACTATGTATGTGCCGAGGGGAGATGAGAGGCATGCCTGCATGTAATGTAGATGGAATGTACGATGTGTGAGTGTGAGATTTCGAGAGTGATGAGTGATGAGTGATGAGTATGCATGGGGAATGTGAGTGCGAAAAGAATCCAACCCAAGAAGAAGAAGAACACCTCCTACAAATCCGCCTCGCTTTCGAATCCGAACAGCCCCTCGTGCTCGGGTCGCAGCTTCAGACTCCTCCCGCTATCCGGACTCGCGCTCAGCTCCGTATCCGTCACGCTCCTATTCGGCGCGTGTTTCACGACAAGTTGCGGCTGCTTCGTGCGACCCAGCACGAGCGTCGGGCTCGCTTCAAGGCCGTCGAGCACGCCGCCGCCCTCATCGAACGAGTCGTCGTCCGCTAACACAGCATGGCTGCGTTGCCGTCGCGGCCCAGCATCGTCAGGCTCGGCGTCAGTATCGGGCAGTGCAAAGTTGGTGTCGCGTAGGAGCGACTGGCCTTCCGGTGGGAGGGACATGGCGAAGCTGGATGCGCTGGCGTCGCTTGGACCTCGACGGTGCGGTGAAGGCGGGAACTTGAGCTTGATCTGCGCGTCGAGCGCATCAGCCTCGTCCGGGTCGAGCTCCATCGACATCGACGAGTCTGGTGCGAGTTGCGGCGTCGTGCGGCTACGCGGGTACAACGCATCGCCAAACGAGTCGTCCGCGTCGTATGCGTGCAGCTGCGGCGCCGTATGCGAACGCGGATAACGTGCAGTCGGACCGGGACTGGGAGTCGGCGATGGTGTGGGCGACGGTGAAGCGCGTACTGTCGTTGCGCCGCTCACCACGCGCGTGTGGCCCCGCGTACGGTTGACGCGAGGCACCAGCGCAGGTTTCCGCTCGCGCGCGACTAGCACCCTCCGCGCCTCCTCAGCGCGCTCCCGCTCCCTCTCCTCCAGCTCGCGAACACGCGTGCGCAGCCGCTCATTCTCCTCGCGCAGCACCCTTGCGCTTCTCTGCGCGTCCCCAAGAGCGGCAAGTAGCGCCTCCGTCTCTGCAGCGTGCTTGCTTCTCGTGCGCTCCAGCTCGTCCGCGAGTGTCGCTGAAGATGCGACAGAGCGGGTGGGTGTCGGCGACGGTGACAGTGGAGACGACCGCCGATATGCGGAGGTTGGGCCTGCATACTCGGACGCACTACGCGCGCCCCCAAACTCTGAGCGTGCACCACCGTACTCCGAGCGGGCAGCGTGGTAATTTGTCTCTGATCGTGTACCCCTAGTCGATGTCAGGGAATGATGAAAGGGAATATCGTAGCGTACACACCCGTACTCTGAACGCGCGCCACCGCTGCCTGAGCCCGTGAATTCAGATCTAAAGGTTCGTGTCAGTGCAAGGGAGCGAGATCGAAGTCAAGACCTACCTCGCACCGCCGTACTCGCTCTGTGCGCCGAACTCGGCCGGTCTCCACGTACGCTCGTCGCGCTCCCAGTACGGGTCGTGCTCCGTCGCAGTCGCCTGCCGCCTCGCACGCAGACTCGTCGTAAAGAGATTCGCCCTCTCGCCCGCCCCATTTGCAGTCCCAGTCCCAGAGGATGACCTCTCCAGCGCGACGCGTCTGGATGCGCGCACAGTATCGATGCTCGGTCTTCCGGTTGTCGATCCGTCAAATGACGGACTTGCGGTGTCCAAGGATCCTCGCCTGTCAAAGCTCGGACGAGTGCCGTACGCAGGTGTCGAAGTGTAGTCCAGACTCGCTCGTCCCGCGCGGGAGGAAGACGACGTGCGTGATATGGCGAGGTCGGCGACGATGACATCCTCGACAGATGTGCTGCGTTTCAGACCGCGTCGACGCGACGCGACGGACGGCGGGTGCTGATACTGCTGTTCTGGCGGTGCAGTGCCTGGGCGGGAGATGGATATTGCGGGTTGAAGCTGGAAGGGCGAACGTAGCGCAGCAGAGTTGGATCTTGCACGCGAAGCAACGATATCTGGTAGGCAAAAGCGTTAGCGTTGGCAACATTGTCTAGGCGATGAGTCCGAGAGATAGCAGCGACGCCTCCGCATTCCGCACCAGAACGACGTATAGTAGCAATGTGCGGGTATTTCGACGCGCAAATCGCGAAGGCGTGCAGCGCGAAGACAAGTCCAAGTCAAAGGGGGTTGGCAATCGCGACGTACCTGATCGACTGGTCGACGCAGATCCTCTTCGCACGCCAAACTCGTCGATCGAAGGCACAGGGGAGATGTCCCTGTCAAAGAACGCGGCGCTGGTCACGACAGGGGGGTTCTTCCGCCTGTTCGGCCGCGCGGGTGTGCTCGTCGTCGCTTTGCCGGGACCGGGGTGGAGGAGCATTGCGAGGTCGGGGTCCAGGGCGTCGATGTCGAAGCTCTGGTCGCCATCTCCCTGCGCGGAAGAGGAACGAGTCTCTGCGGACGAGTCGCCGATGGGTACGGGAATCTCGTCGCGTGAGAATTGGAGACTGGACAAATCGAAAGCGCTGCTGTTGGGACTAGCCCGTGCTAGTGATCCCGGTGTGCCTGGAGTGCGAAGATGTGTCGAAGGTGAAGGTGAAGGTGACGGTGACGGCGAGGGTGATGTGCTGGTACGGGTGTGAAGGTATGCGAGGTCGAGAGACGGTCGAGCTCGCTCGAAAGAAACGCGTGACGAAGGCCTACGCGAAAGACTCCCATGCGTACTTGGAGTACGGGGAGGTGCTAGAGATGGAGCTGGTGGGCTGTTCTGAGGACTGTCGAGGACAATGCTGGCTGTAGAATTCTTTGAGCGACGACAAGGTAAGACGGCTCCTTGACGTACGTTTCCGATTTACAGCCAATAAATCCTCGCTATGACGAGGTGGGGGTACCTTGACCTTGACTGGAACAGGCTCGACAGGACTTGGCTGTTGCGCTGTAGTCGAAGGTGCTGGCGCTG
Organism: Exidia glandulosa HHB12029; assembly: GCA_001632375.1. Lineage (NCBI taxonomy): Eukaryota > Fungi > Basidiomycota > Agaricomycetes > Auriculariales > Exidiaceae > Exidia > Exidia glandulosa. Next base: position 537,563 of record KV425885.1, on the reverse strand, counting down.
GCGCTGGGACAGACTTGAAGCTAAAAATGCTCGCTTTCGACAGAGAAAGCGACGCGCTGCGACCGAAAGAGAATCTAGACTTGAGCGACGACTTGTTCATCGCGGAGGGCGGCGCTGACGGCGCGGCCGTAGGCATTGTGGAATAGGTGGCACCGTAACGGCCACGGGATGTGGTTGTCAACGGCGACGCCGGTTGACAGGTGAGATAAACAACGTACAACAACGCGGCGCGTCTCGACCTCAGCCGCCATCTCACCTGCTCAAAAGTTTCCTTCTTCCTGCCCCTTACCACTGTCAGGCACCGATCTTTTGGAGAGCTTCGACTGCGCTCTTTGTTGACCTGAACATACATATTTCCCGAACAGCCGGATATTACTCTTTGCCTCGTACGCTACGATGATTAGGTTTAGTAACGTCGCCCTGTACAAACGGCTGTACTTTGGCTTATCACTCTCAGGCTGTCTTGACCATAACTCGAAGCGCGAGAGCGGCGGGCACACTGGTCGCTATCTGAAGACGCCCCCGAGCACTCAACACTCAATGCACACCGTCCAAGTTCTCAGGTCAAAATATTATAGCATAGCAGACAGCTTTACGATAGCAACGAACAATGCGCTCTAGCCGCAGAGACGGATATCACTGCACGACTGGCCCAAGGGGCACGCAAGATTGCGGATCAGCAAATAGGGTCCCCAAAGTGGCCGTGGGAGATCAGACACAGCCACGCACAGCCCACCTCGAAGCGCGCGCGCTCGGTCAGTCTCGAACCCGGGCTGCGTCGCGAATAATCTGGAAAGACATCGCTCACCTCCTCGACGAGTACTCGGGCAGGGCATTTGAACCTGGAGCTACACCTCGTATTTATATGGTGATGCAAGCTGACTGCGATGAAGAGACCCGAATGACCGTGAGTACAACCGCATTTCGTGCAGTACGTAGATCTCTAAGTTACAGTACCTCAGCCTGACGGCATACCGGAGTCGCCCTCGCAATACTTCAAGTCCAGCGAGGAGACGGCTGGTATTACGCGCGCTCGTGCTCCTCCCACGGAATCCGAGAACGCTGCGAACCGCGTCCGTTACAAAGAGCTGGGATATGCACTCAACGCTCATTAGTAAATGTATATACATGATAGCTGACGGACTGGTAATACCAAAAACACTGAATTTTGTCTCAAAATGTCATTCGCAGCATTGGCGCGAAGTGCTCCGAGGCGCGCGCTTCGAGGTGGGCTGTGCGTGGCTGTGTCTGATCTCCCACGGCCACTTTGGGGACCCTATTTGCTGATCCGCAATCTTGCGTGCCCCTTGGACTGGCCAGTCACGCCGGTGACGGACCGCTGCATAATGCCCTGGCCAGCGATACCCTCGGCCTCCGTATCGTCGAACACGTACGAGGCAAGATCGCATACCGTTTTAGATGTCCAAGGGGCGACGTGAAGCAGCATCTTACAGTCTGGCAGGGCGGCATTTCAGCGGACGTTAGGTTATGCCTGAGGCAGCACGAAGTCTAGGATGAAATGTTGCAGTAAACGTATGGTCAGAGAAGAACGAGGCATCATATTTACAACTGCAGACGGGCATGGTCAAGAGTCAAAACCGTCGTCGAATCCTCGTGTGCAGGTGTCATCCTAATCGAGCTTTGAGGAGACAGCGAAGGTGTGACAGTACACAGCTCTTCCATCCCGACGCTGGTAACGTACAGAGTTTTGCATACATGGAAATCGATGGACTGTAAGTACAATTTGTATACTGCGCGAGCAACTGCCGAGATTCGTGGCGAGTCTCGCTCGTGACTCTAATCCCAGTCGCGAACATTGTCAGATCTATAAGGTTCCACGATATACCCATCTTCAACCTCGAAGGCGTCTACGAGCTCCAACAATGCGCTGACCTCGGCAGGGACATTGTCAATGAGAGTCAAGCCTTTGATGACCAGCCGGGATAATCGAGGGCCGTCGAAGTCGAGGTGCCACTCTACCAATTCCCGTATCATCTCGGGCGCGAGGAACGTCGCTTCCTCGTGCAATCGGGATCCGACGCGGAGCGTCTGCAGAGTCGGGCAGCGCAGGACGCAGTCGCGCGTTCGGAGCAGCATGAACGCGCTGTCCTGGCCGTCGCTCGCTTGAAACTGCGGTGCGAGCGTTTGCAGCGTTAGGTCGACAAGTGCTGGGAACGTGGGAAGCGGGGTCGTAAGTACCATCACGAGTTCTCCGATGAGAAGGTGCGTGATGTTGGAGAACATCGTCGGGACTGTCTTGATAGAGCCGATAGGCAAGCTGGTCACCACTCTGTGCAACTTCGGGTTATCGAGAGCGTCCCACAGGTCGACGTTCAGCGTGTCCTCGTGGGTAGACGAGTTGATGCGAACGCTTCGCATAGGCCCTGCGCCGAGCATGAGGCTCAGCGCCTGGTCTCCTGACTCGGGACTGGCGGTTTCGTTGTAGGCGACATGGACATGTGGGATAGAAGAGATGTCCAGAGACCGCAGAAGCCACACCGGGTCTATCCGCAGCTTGTTAGAGATAACGACCAGGTCCTGGACGGACTCGGGGAGCGTGAACGCTGCATCAGTGTATGTATCGTTGTGAACCCAGCTGTCAAGCTCGATGCCAATGGCGCGGCAGCCAGAAACGCGCCGTAGAGCAGTCATTATATCGCCGGCATCGGGGTCCGACGTGGTGCAGTACAGGAACTCGCGCAGCTCGGGCAGAAAGAGTTGACCCCACGCTTCGACATGCACATGCATCTTGGCTAGTTGTAGAGGCGGTGCTTGACCGCCGAAGAGTTGGATGTCGGGAATTCGTTCGCGGTTGAATGTATCCAGGTGATCGTACAGCCCGAACGACCGCATACGCGGAGCTGGGCGTGTCAAGGCCATCGTAACCGCCCGCGCTGCCCGATTACGAAGATTCTGGTCGATGAACAGCTTCAGTTCGGTGCAACGCCACAAATGCGCATCAAGGCAGCGAACTACTTCCGCCCAGTTATCCTTTCTGACGTGGATCTCGAGCCGTAGGTCGGACGACGCGGAGCGAGCAAGGAGAGTCGATAGTGCACCCTCCTTCATGGACGAGTACTTGAAATCACTCCACACAGACGGCGCAGCATGAAGGAGCATGTCTCGCCACGCGTGACAAACGTGCGTGACAGTAATCCGTTCGCGAACAGTGAGAAACTCGAAAATGTCGCATAGCAATTCGGTGGGCAGTCGGCGTAGGGCGAGCTTCTGGTTGTGAACGCGGAAGAAGGATGCAAGCGTTGCCTTGACGGACGAGAGCACGAGCTCAGGTATGCCATGGACGGTAATGACAGGGTCTGGGAATCTGTCGAATTGAATGAGAACTGTCCAACAGCATAGTAGTGAGTAACTGTGAGTTCGCACCGCGTTTCTTGTCCGGCAATAACAACAGCGTCCATGCATGCGTCGACCACCGCGTGAGTGAGGGCGGCGCCAATCGACGGTTGCGACCAATGAAAGGATGGGACCATCAGGTGCGATTCGTTTTGGAGGCGGCAGGTCGCGGTTGCGGGTCAAGATGCGGAGAATACCGCTGTCACTTCACGCGTGGTGGCGAGGCGGACCACTTCAACGCGGTTTCACGCAGTGGTCCGCCCACCGCCACGCTGGATCTTCTTAAATCTACTCCTGGTTCTTATTGAGCCATAAGACTTCAGTTCAGTATTAGACTCAGACATTAGCTGTTACGTCGTAAAATGGATGAAGAAGTAGTCGGCACATGCGCTGGACTGGGCCGCTAACATCTGGCGCTCGTCCGGCAACCCGATCGTTCTCACAAGTGGACACCTCTCAAACACGGCGACTGGGCGCGTAGAGATGGGGAGGGAGCGTGGTAGAGAGGATATCGTCGTTTATAGAGAGGTATTTCATAACAATCTAGTGGTATGGTACAACCAAGTCTGCTGCCTGATGTCCCGATTTTCCCCAGCATATAAAAGGGTATTGCGTTTACGCCATATATTGGCTTACGTTCTATGATGCGGACAGTGGATCGCAAGGGTACACGGATTATCCCTGTGCGAACGATGTCGCTGCTTGAAGAGTGACAAAGCCGTCGATGCTGTAAAAAATTTAGACTCCTAGAATATATATAGATGCAATGTTGGATCACTTGAGACTGGTTCATTTCATCCCAGACCTCTGAACGACGCTTGGGCGGAGTTTCGGGTGCATTTGGCTCTTGTCCTCGAACCACTACCATCGCGGCATCACAGGCTGAGTTGCCACTACACACCGTACCTCTATCACAACGCTTATCGCCCATCTCAGCGCGTTACATTCATGGCTGGAGTTTCTATAGCAGATCTTCCAGATGAATTGCTCTGCAACATTTTCGTCTACTTGGAGTTCGCGGAGCGCATTACATCCACGCATGTCTGCCAACGATGGCGCGCCGTGTCGCTCGACGCACCGGGTCAGCTCTGGAACGAAGTTGCCTCTTCAGCGCGCCGACTCGGTGTGCTGGAGCATGTTCTTGCTCGTGCGGGGACGGTGCCCGTCAGCCTGGCGCTTTCGGTCACCGATTATAACGTGGAAGAAGTTGCGACTGCCCTTACGCAGCATCTAGGGCACTGCAAGGTCCTTCGACTGCAGATCATGGGTGAAATTGGAGATAGACGTGCTCGACAACTCGTCCAGGCTATGTCCACATCGGCGCCTCTTCTGGAGCGCTTTGCGCTCTTCGACCCGCTAGTATACGTTACGAATAGCTTCACAGGAAACGGTTCCCTCTTCGCCGGCTATGCTCCTCGACTCTTGTGGCTCAAGCTCGAAGGGGAAATCGGCCTCCTTCGGAAGGCCCCCGCGTTGCGTTCTGTGCGCCATTTCGTATATCAATCCGGCGTAATAGTCGAGAACGACGTGACAGCAGCCGCGGAAATCAGTCCCAATCTGCTGGATGTGGGGTTTCAGTTTGGCGTGTGCGCTTTCGATCCACCATCGCCATTCGCCATCACTTTCCCGCCTAATATCCAGACCGTCACGCTCGTGTTGGATGGAGGCGCGGAGAGTCGACTATCAGCATGTCTGCCGCCGCTCAACCTATCTGGGTTGAAACGAGTAACAGTTACGTGTTGCGTCTCTTTCCTCGCGGAGCAGGAGTCTCTGGACATGCTGTTACTCGTTCTGGAGAAGCTCGCTCTGGTGCCACACCAGATGTACCTCTCGTCATATTCCTTGGATGACTCCGCCATGTTCGTAATCACCGGAAGGGATGGTCGTTCTGCAGAGTTCAATTACATCCACCCCTCTATATCGCCCTCCATCCTACTTCATCTTACCGTGCTCGAGGTCCTGGAGTCCTCATGGAATGTTGTTGCCCATTGGCCACCGGCTCCAGTTCTGCAGGAGCTAAAAATCGTCCTCATTGCACCAGCCTTCTACGACCCACCGTTCGTCATCGGGATGTTCGTCGAAGTTCGCCGCGAACTTGTGCTACACTGTCCCGCACTCCAAACTCTTTCTATCAGTACTCGCCGACGAGGTGACCCCGCGCTCAACGGGTTCATCATGTCCATCCCGCCCGAGAGTCTCCTACTCTTTGTCCAGCATCAACTGCAGACCGACAAAGAACGCATACCGCTCCTAAAGCTGTGCGGCCTTCAGATTGCGGTTCACCATATCGATCTGCTCGCACGTGTCTTTCACTTGTTCGACGACGTTCAATTCGAGCCCGGGCACGCGGATGATGCATTGACGCCTATCGAGCAATTGCTGGATATGTGACCGGCGCCGAAATCTTCCCTCCGCTTTCGGCCCTTGGAAACCGGTGTTCGGCGCGCAAGCGTCGGGACCGATACCGTGTACCTACCTAGGCCTACCTACCTACCTACGACAGGACCCCTTGTTACTTCCGAGCCCACATCTGGCGATTCGACACTGGTGGCGAAGCGCGGAGTATCTTTATAGGTCCATAAACCGTGTATCTACCTACCTACCTACCTACCATAAAAGGGAATCCGCTTCAATGCCAACAAAGACTCCCTTCCCACGCTATGAAATCCGAGTCCGTCACCGCTACAACTGCATTCGTCCTACTCGCATTGAACCGTCGACGCTCGCGTGTAGTACGTGTTGCTTGGTTCCGTCGTCGCTAGCAGTGGTCCTCGCGTCTGTCCTTATACTGTCGCCACTTGGACTTTCAAATGAGTGCCGTATCTGGAACCGGCGATGGATATTATATGCGTGGGACTATGCAACAGAATTCTCTGAACATGTGTACGATTAACCAAGGAAGACGTGTCGGTCACCAGCAGTACTCGCAATCGGAATTCCATGTGGATGATCCAGCCTCTTCCGCAGAAAGGATGCGCAGTCCATAAACTCTGGTAGCAAGACTCTGGGCAGAGTTCCAGTCCTCGTGCTTGCAGCCTCCTGTGCGGATGTGATGTAGCGAGAGGGTATGCAGCTTTGCAGGTGGTGGAACCAGCTTCTCCAGCGCTCCGCGGAAGACGTCGAACGAAAGTCGGAAGTAGGGCGAGTCGCAAGCGGCTTCAGGATTATAGTTCACCTTCAGAGTGACATGCTGAAGTCCCGGGAGCACAGGCCAGAGAAGGTTCTGATCCTTCTTGATGAGCTGGGTAACGATCAACGTGAGGTCTGTGATCGTGCGAAGATTCTCTTCTTTCAGCTGAGCCGTGAGGGGATTCATGAGGTCCCACGGTACCGTGAGACTGGAGATAGGAGACCTGGCCAGCTGTTCGACTAAGAGCTGCATCGACTTCGGCGAATGATAGAGCATGCGAAAGTGAAGAGCGAGTTGCCGTGTTTGGCCAGTCGCGGGATCGTGAACGATTATGCGAATGGGTTTCCGATCCCAATCTGTGAGGTCTTTCCAGGGAGGCTCGCACTGTTCGAGTGTAAGCATGATGGGTGTAGCATGCACGACATCGCAGAAGACGTCTTCGATCGCCATACAGGCTTCCTCCTCGGGGTTCTTCGCGTAGTTAAGGGTGAAGTGTAGGCCGATAGAGAAATAGGGCGGTTTAGATGCTGCCCTCGGCATAGCTCTTCGTGTTTTGGCGTAGCAGTTCCAGTCGAAAGTCAACTCCAGTTGATCCAATTTCTCGAAGCGACTCTGAACATAGTCTAAATCTTCCTTCTCGGGGTCTTCGCGTGGGTTGGTGTAGGCGATACGTATAGCGAAGTGTTCAGGCTCGGTAAACGCACGTAGCAGAGCACATAGACTCGCAGAAGTTGCGGCATTACTCCGGATAGATCGGATCGTCTTCGACAGGCCTGTCGAAGGGACATCGAAGTTCTCGAAATCGCAAGGTCGCGATTTGAAGACCTCGACGTTGGGAAATAATTCGAAAGGGATTTCACCGGCAGGCATGGGCCAAAAAGTAAGCGCGTTCAATCCCAAGACGCGCACGTTTGGCATCGGCGATTGGAAGCCTCGTAAACACTCGCGTAAGCCCACCAGACAGCCAAGTTTCAGTGAAAAGCGTACAACGCGCGGCGCGTGCTTGTTGATGAGTGCACAGAATCTAGTAATCCAGTCCTTCGTCATGCCGTTGTGGTCTATACAGATGTCGAGCGATACGGTACGCCCAGCGCGTTCCAGTGCATGTTCGGCAAGTCGCAGCCAGCGAGCCGCCACACGATTCTCCTCCTCGCCTAGTCGAGCATACTCATCCCAATCGCGAATTCTCCAGGTTACAAGCAGGTCAAGCCGAACGGCTATGTGTCCCCAGAGTCGATGATCAGCGAGAGCCATAGTGCGCCATTCGCTGCAAACGTGCGAGACGGCAATCCGGTCTTCGAGGCAAGCAAGGAGCAACCAGATCTCGCTCCACGTTTCAGGTGGCAACTTCGCACGGCACAGGTGGCTATTGTGCCTCTCGGTGCCACTGACCGCAATGTCAGACAATAATTGCTAGGTGCGTGGCACGCACCTCGATCCAGAGTCCTCATTGTCGTCGTCAATCTTCACGCGTTTGCTGCACATAGTAGGAGTTCGAGGGAGAGAAACACAAGCGGACCGGAGCTACAACACAGACTCGGACCTTATATAGGCCGGCGGAAAACAACGCGTTGCCAGCGTGTTGTGGCGACTCGGGCGTCAAATGCTGGACCATTGTGATTTTTTGTTCTCCTACCAAGTTGAAGTATTGTGCGTTATAGACGCCGCACTCAGCAACGCAGAACAACGCGCAGTCCCCGGCGTCAAATCCCGGACCATTGTAACTTGTTGTTCTTCCCGCTCGGCATTGTGCTTCTTAAGGCCTGCATGCGAACGAAGGCCTGCGAGGAGTCAACAAGGCTCGCCGGTCCGGTCGGCGTTTGCTGTAAGGGTGTACAGCGACATCATCCAGTGCCACTAGCCCGTGCTCCACTGTGGGACCGAATCGGGCGCGATTCCCGCTGAGAATTGGCGGGAACGGCGCTTTACGCCAGTGATTGGCGTATTTGGCTAGAACCGCTTCGGCGGGACTTGCGCTCGAGACCGTCGGGTTTTCCTACGTGTGCTCAACAATTAAACTTGGACTTCAGTTGATACGAGGATCGTGAGGTACCACCATATTCACCTCTCCGAGCTCTGGGACATTGCTGCACACTGAGCAGCATGGTCCCCGAGGACGACACTCTTGCGCCGAGACTCCCCGGAAACACTGCGTCCGAGGGCGTCCGAAGCTCGGCATCCCGGCGCACGCTTAGTGACGCGAGATGACCTAAGTCCAAGAGCAGTCCCTCTGTGGTCCAGAGCATCTGCCGGACCTTGCGTATAAAAGGCGAGCCTTTCACAATCCCAAGTCCCCACTTCAAGCTTCAATGCCTTACCGCAGCAACATCAAGTAGGTCGTTTCGGTTGGGTCTAACACAACGGTAAGCACATCTGCGGCGTTCGATGAATAGTGGGCCTGCGCTGAAATGTCTGGTAGACGGCGGCGGCGCTGCCGGCGCACGCACTCGCATGACCTCGTTCTCCATCCATGCACTGGCGGCCGAGGCGGCCGATCATTCACGGAGCGCACGACAATCGGCCGAAACAGCTCTGAGCAGAGCGTCTAGACCTGTGAGTACGGGCTTACGGGAGCTGAACTACGTTGTGTTGTGTATGTCCATGCAATTCGATATTTACTGCCGTCACGTTGTTTGTAAGATAAGATATGGCCGAAAGTAGACGACTGATATGGAAATTATTCGCTTCGATAGGGAGTGGAATTCGCATCTCTCGGAGCTGTGTTTTCACTCGTACCCCGGAACTCCCGACAGGCGGGAAGCTGAAGTTTTCGCGCGCTATCCCGCCAGCGAGTTCCTTCGCTTACTGGCGGTATTTGCGTCAAATCTGAAGACTTTCCCGTCGATTGTCGCCAGCAAAACCGCCAGCTACTGGCGGGTTTACTGGTGGGATTCCCGGCCGAACCGTTCCTACAGTGGCTCGCCATCGTCATACTGTACACAATCCCTCCAAATTACGGCTGTCAGCCTCGGTACGTACAGAGCCAGTCCGACTCGACAGTGCAGTGCTCTTCTGCGCCCTCAAGACCAAAGTGTTTCGTCTCCCAATCGCGCGGATGGTACACCGGCAGCGGGTGCGCCTCGGTATTAGACACGAAATTGTCGAGCGGCCGCAAGACGAGAGTAGAAACGGGTATGAGACAGGTGGTGCGGGAAGGAGTCAAGGAAGGCGACGAGAAAGCAGCGCGAACAGTCCAGAGCATGCGCACTCGCGCATATCCAACGAGTCCTTCTCCGTCCGCCCGCTCAGGAGATACTGCTCCAACAGGTACGCGTACTGGGCACCTCGCATCAGCGCTCGTCCATACCGCATCCCTCAACAACACGACTCACCGCGCCCGACAATGCGCCCATCGTATACGGCATAAGGTCATGTCTGTCGAAGCGGTACGCAGCGCATTCGACGCCCGCAAACGCGCTCACAGTGCGTCCGCCGTTGTCCGTATTGGCCTACCCTGGCTGGATGGTCACCGGATTGCAGGCCGTGCGAACGGCATTGGCGCTCGGGAGGAACTCGACGTCGGCGACCGCTGCGGTCCCCGGCGTGTGAGACCCGGTGCGTGCAGGATGAGTGGCGGCGTACGGTTTAGTACACGTCGACGTAGCGCACCTGTGCCCGTACGATGTGACGGGCGCGGGCGTCTGTTCTGTGATTATACCTGTCCTTCCGGCTGCCGCGTTGGGATCGAACTCGACGACTCGAGTAATAGAATATGTTGATTCGTGAATAGTCAAAACGACCGCACGCCAATCGTCGCGCACAGTGTACGCATCGTCCCACGAAGCCGGCCGGAACTCGACCGCAAGTGTGATAGGCCAGTGCGGGATGTCGACGAACGCGTCCTCGAAAGCCATCCTATCCACACGTCGTCCGCAAGGGATTGCATGCCGTGCGCTTTGTCGGCGTGCATTCCGACACAGAGATGTTTCGCCCGCGGGGCCGCAAGCAGTGCTTGTCGAAGGTACGGAGATATTGGACACGAAAGCACGGCCAGAGACCAGCGTACGCGCGCCGTACGAGCTCAGTGTCGTGTGGGTCGTGGCAGTCCACATCGATACCAGCGCCTCAGCCGCACCATTGTACCTTCATTACGCCCCGATATTCGCGTTCAAAGAGTTCAGAAACTCGTCGAAAGCCTCTGCACGGAAGTTGAGAGTGTGTATACGCGTCAAGACTAGCGGCGGGGACGTCGAGCTCGATATTGGGTCGGGAAGGCACAAGCTCCTTGAGTTCGGGAGCCATATCCCAAAGGTGGAGCGAGCTCGATCTCGCCTGCCAGAGCCAGCTCCACGGGATGGTCGATCAGGATATGAAAGAGATATGTTGCTCGACGGATGCCACGCGCTGTCCGCGCAGTTGTGGATGCGCATGTGCGCGTCGGGGAGGTTGAGGTGGGCGACTTGTTCGTCGCAGGTGGAGACCATGCAGCCGTAGAGCTGCGCAGAAGATGTACTGCTCCGATGAGGAGTACGCGCTGGGCGTATGGGGTGCGCACTGCGATGGGCGTCGGCGGGGCGCGGGGCGGGGCGGGCAACGGGAGCGGCGGGGCCGGCACGTCATGTAGCCCAGCGATGGCGCGCACGGTGTTGGTCGGGGCGGTGAGCGGATGGGTCGGGCCTCGTCGTTGCGGGCAGGGCGGAGCGGCGTCGAGGGCGGAGCGGCGTCAGCGGATGCCCCCTTCGCGCTGCCAGTGGAGCCCGCTGGAGCTGCCGCGGGCGGCGGGACGCGCTAGTCGAGCTCGGGCTGATGTAATTCCTTACGCTGACATCGTGCTCAAGGAGCCAGGACAGCGTCGCGTAGAGGCGCAACCAGGTTTGTCTACTTGCCCAAGCGCGACTGGAAACTTTCCTGGTGAGAGCAAACGGCGAAACGCGTGAGAAACCAGGCGGGCGTCTCTGCTCCCGCAGTTCACGTGGCTCCGCGGACTCAATCACTCGTGCCGCGGAATATGCACGCAACTGTCTCTACCTCCCATCGTGCATCCCTCTCTCTTCGGCTACAGAAACATTTGACCCAATTTCCCGACATGCCGCGTGATTAGGAACTGACTAACCAAAACGACTCGAACAGCTATCACACCTCGTCCCGTCCCGTCAGAAGCTTGTCAGCGTCTTCCTCACGTGTCAAGAGTTTATTGGACTCACTATTAGACGTTGTTATACATTTCGAGGAACCTATTGTCACAGAACCAGGGGGCTCCTTTTCTGCGTGCGCTCTGTCACTGACGAGATCTCTTTTCCATCTATCCGCTCAGCGCACCACGTGCATCTAATCACCGCATTACCGCAGGCGAACGCTAATGCACCCAGTCTCAATGTACCAACAGGGCGTGTGCGACGGCAACGTAATCGCCCTACGAAGTGGATGCGCCGTGCGCGGCAGCCCGTCCCACACGTCGCCGTTTTTCTAGTGACCCCGGAACAGGTGCGGCGTCGTTGTGACATACTGTAGCGTCTGCTTCATGCGTTTGCGTGTGTTCAGGCGAGGAACGAGCCTGAACGAGGTCTTGTTCATAGGCGAGCGGAAGCAAGCCCGGAGTCGGACTCCGTGCCTTTCCTTTCGCGCGCTCAGTGTCGCGCCCTTTTCGCTCGCCCACCCACCCATCCCTCGTTAGCGTGTGGCGCACTAGGGTGGTCGGATTTCCAGTCGCGCCGCACGTTTGAAGCGTCCCCGTCCCGCATTTTCCGGACCGCGCCCAGCTGCACTTGCGGCGGCAGAGGTTCTCCTGTGCAGCCCAACCCGCGGATAGGGGTTAGGGGCTCAGCACGGCGGACGGGACGCGCTTCTCACCCATCTGCACACAGAAGGCTATGCAGCATTGCAAGGACATGCATGCAAATCGGACTCAGAAGGCTTGCATGAGCGGAGCCGTATCACGAGAAGCGTGGTTTTTGCGTGCTCGCAGAGCTTACGTGGCCTCCTCGGATCGAATATCGTGGTCAACCGCCCGTGATAGAACCCGCCCTCCGCCTCGCGAAATGCACGAGGCGTAGTAGTAATGGACAGCGTCGGACGACCCTCCACAGTCTGGCCTTCGGACCGGAAGACGCGCGAGCCAGGAACCAGGCGTAGGCGATAAGGAAATAGGCATTAAGGTATTTGAATCAGTGAGAGGGGTGTTTCATTCTATACACCCAATCTATAATGGCGGAGAATGACCGTCCAAAAGACTTTCTCTACTGTACTGTACAGCGTTGTACGTACACGCACTCATTGCTCTCCTTACGGCATACGGGCCTCTGAGGCTGTAGTGGGGTGCGAAAGAATGGCTGTAAATGGCTATAGTGCTCCGCAGAGAGCTGTATCTTCATTCGGCGAGGACTTCCTGCGCAGCCGGTGATGTGACGAACCTCCTCGACATTCAGGGCGACTCAAACCTGGAACACACCATGTTCCAAAACAATGGCGATAGTGCTGACCCGTTTACATAACAAAGGATGGGGGCAAGATACTATTGGCGCTAGTGTCCGGAAAAAAGGTCGGCGAGCTTGATTCTCGAGATTAGGCTACCATAAGTTGGAAAGTTGCCAGTGAGATATGTCCATGGCTTTGCATAAGAATGAGCAACGGCACTGCATTTCCGAGACCTGGTGATTGTTTAGAAAAAATTTGCCTTCGAGATACTGTATTACCGAAGCCCCGCTTACAATTGACCCTGTCGACATCGGTTTGTTTGTGATACGAGTGCTAGGCTCGGACTGCGCTGAAGTATAAAGATTCGAAAGATTTCCTCCGCCCTTCCAACAAAAACATCATCCTCGAGCTCAGTTCGACGGCATGGGTCCTGCAAACCGACAGCAGACGAGCGTACGAGACCAGACCTCGACCTCTTCTCGCACCACAGTCACAACCACGAGCGCACCGAGCAACAGTCAGCCATCGACGGCGTTACCGCCCGCGCCCGCTGCATCGACATCTACGACAACGACAACGGCGCCACCTCCAGTCGCCGCGAAGTAACGGCCGCTGCGCCCATTCACAGGAAGGAACTTCGATTTTTGCATACATTTGAAAGAGGTTGCATCTTACAGAAGCGGCAAGATTCTGTGAAATTTGCAGTGAATGAACAATTTGAAGT
>KV425885.1:416604-523646 GCA_001632375.1 Exidia glandulosa HHB12029 | reverse complement strand
ACTTCAAATTGTTCATTCACTGCAAATTTCACAGAATCTTGCCGCTTCTGTAAGATGCAACCTCTTTCAAATGTATGCAAAAATCGAAGTTCCTTCCAGTGATTACCGCAGTTGTTTGTGGTGGTCGGTAAGTCCTCTGGTGCTTATGTCAAGCTCACGCCTCGGTAACTTGGTTAAAGGCACGAAAGGCTCTCGTTCAGATATACGTGTCTCAACACAGAGAGATCTAGATTGTACATTGTTACCTTTCCGCCCGGATATATGAGCGCCTATTACATAATCAATTCAGTCATTCCAGAACGCACGGAGGGGACCGTTACCCGTTACGCCGTTTCTGTGAAGTCCTGTTTGATTTGAAGCAGAGTATGACGACTCCAGCGCAGTTCAGTAGATTACATTGAGAGGAGCGGAGTGCTCGGGAGCAATCGGACACTAACGTCGAAAGCGGCTGCTTCCGGAGCAGCGTCCGCTTCTCCGCTTTTGCGCTCTCGCTGCTATCGGGCCCATCGACTTAGCACGCCGCAAACGCGCGCGGGTGGATTGAGAGGTGGTCGGATGCGGAATTGCGCAATCACGAAGATACTTTCAATGCCCTGCGGCCGGTTTCCCTTCTTTGCTCATCTTCTCGTCGTCGTTGGTCCTCTCGCCGCTCGTAGCGCGTGTTGATCCCCACATCCGTTCGCCGGACTTGCCCTTCCTACAAGTGTCCACCCTCCCTCGCGCATTCCGATGTTCTCGGTCTCACAAGCGGTCTTTTTTCTGCTTTTACTGCTTCGCTCGGCGCTCTCGTCTGCTATCGGTCGCGTGGTCGCCACTCGGAGGGTTGTTTTTCTTTGTTGCCTGGTAGCTCGGTGCTGGTGCGTGTCGTCGTCGTTGGGCTGTGTATTCTGGCTGCTGGCTGGGTTGCTGGCCTACAGCGCCACACGCGATTCTTCAAAAACCTGCTGTTATCAGAGTCCTCGTTTACGTTCTTGGCGCACAGATACGTGGCGTATGATTGCAAAGCAGAGAAGATGACACACGACGGTGCGCAGATTCAGACCGCCAAGGGCTCGTGGGTTTTGCACCCGCACGTCGCCGCCGCGTCGTGTACGCGGTACCGTCCCGCTCAGTCACGGTGCTCCACGTTCGACCTTATCTTCACCGTGGTATGTTATTGGAGCGACTGGTCCCGGAGGACGAGTAATGAACGGAGATACAATACTCCTCGCCGACAGTGTTGTTTGCCTGATTCCACACGTAATGCCACGATCTTCCCTGCTCAACCGCTGTCTGAATTACCCGCTTTGGGAATGCGCACGCATCAGTCTGCCGAATATGGAATATGCTGCATCAAAGTATATTTACTCTACAAAGAAAGGTCAATTGCAAAGCGCTCTAGACATGGTCCGTACTTGAGTCCTCAGCATAAATGTGGAGTCCGTAGACCCTAGTAGCAAGATCTCGAACAGAATTCCAGTTCCAGGGATGTTCTCTGTATCCCGTGCACACATGATGCAGCGAAAGAGTTTCCAGCTTTGCAGGAGGGGGGACCAGTTTCTCCACTGCCGAGCGAAAGATGGAGGGACTGAGCTCGTACGCGGCTCTCACTGTTTTGTATGGTGACTTGAGAGTTACGTGTCGCAGAGCGGGAAGCAGCGGCCAGTCAAAATTCTCCTCCTCCCCAAACACCCACCGAACGTAGTCAATCGATCTGAGAGGACCGTTCACAATCAAAGTCAACTGCGTGATGGTGCGCATGCCTTTCTCGGTGAGTTGGGGCATCAGAATATTCATCAGGTTCCACGGGATAGTGAGACTCGTAATGACGGACCGGGACTCGTATAGTCTCGCCCCTAGTACTTTCATTGGTCCAACCCGCTGGCAGAGCATAACGTATTGGACAGCCACTTGACGAGTCTGTCCTGATTCCTGGTCATAGACCGTCACGCATATGGGCATTTTATCCTGGTGCCCGGGGCGCGTATCATGATAATCCCAGGCGGGCTCGCATGGCTCGAGTCTGAGCGTGATCGAACTGTGCGGCTTAAGGTCGCAGAATGCATCCTCGATCCCCATGCAGACTTCTTCTTCCGGATCACTGGCGTCGGACTCGAGAGATGAATGTAGACCGATGAAGATGAACGGCGGCCGACGTCCCGACGTCGTAGGGATAGCGGCTCGGGTTTTCGTATAGCTATTCCACGCCCAGGTCAGATCAAGACGGTCCAGTCCCTCGAAGCACGTGCGATAATGATTCGTTTCGTCCTCGTCTGGATCTTCCCATTTGGAGGCGGACAAGATGCGTAGATCCAAGGACTTGCACGCCGGGAACGCACGTAGCAACGCAGTCAGATCGGCGCACGTCTCCACGTCACCCCGTACAGTGCGGATCGTCCCTAAAGTCTGAGAGATAGCCGGAGATTGAGAAGGTTTGAAGAACTTGAAGCTGCAAGGCAGCCCTGCGAACTCTTTGAGATTAGGGAAGAGCGCGAAGGGGACATCGTCTGCATCGATGCTCCGACGCGACATAGTCAGTCCTAAGACACGTAGCATTGGCATGGGCGACCCTAAATCGTACAGAACGAATTTCATGGAGTGGGCATGGTCCAGATGGAGAGAAAGTCGCAAGATACGTGAAGCGTGCAGATTGAGTAACGCGCAAAGCTGAGTCAGCCAGATGGCTAGGACCTTGTGGTGGTCGACACGGATGTCCAACGTGATGAGTGCAGTGCGACCGGTGCGGTCAAGCGCGCGCTCGGCATTGCGAAGCCAGCGTGCAGCGGCGGTCATTTCCTTTGTGGAGAGACGCGCTCTTTCGTCCTCGTCGGCGATGTCGTGCCTCAATAGCGATTCGAGGTGAACGCTCAGATGCGCCCAGAGTTGATGATCTGAGAGAGCGATTGCGCGCCATTCGGTGCATACGCGGGAGATGGCGATGCGATCTTCGAGAGAGGCGAGAAGCGACCAGATCTCGCTCCAGATTTCGGGTGGCAGCTTCGCGTGGCACAGGTGGCTAGTTGCGACGCTGGCCACAACGTCAGGCAATAAGTAGTTGTAATACAGTACATACGTGACGCACGTACCCAGAGCCAGAGCCTTTGTTGTCGTCTTCAATCTTTGCCCGTTTGCTGCACATGGTAGGAGATCGAGGGAGAGAAACACAAGCGGGCACAACACTGCCCTTGTATATAGGCCGACGGAAAACAACGGTTGCCGAGGTGTTGTGGCAACTCGGGCGTCAAATCCTGGGCCATTGTAACTTGTTGGAGCTTGCCACTGGCATTGCTTCAACGGAGAAGAAGATGCCGCCTCGTTACTGTAACAAGGCCTGCGAGGAGTTTCCGCCGGTTCGTCCGGCGCAGGTCTACAGCCTCGTTTTCCGCTGTGTGAATGCCCTCCGTCAGTACTGTATCACGAGCGCCCGCGCTGCATGTGTGATTGCCCCCTTGTGGATCTATGATTTCTGGAGTAGCTCAGCTGCGAGGGCGTTCGCCCTGAGCAGCTTCTTCTAGAAGACGCCGGACTGGACGGAGCTACTAGACCTCTCACCGAAAGTGTGTATAGTGTATTCTAGTAGGTGTCAAATTCATAACACGCGGAGAACATCTGGTGAACTGAAACTGCCCAGTGAAAACAATTTACATAGTAACCTTCAGGAGCGGTTGCGAGCATTGTCAAATCTGTAGAGATCCTTGATAGAATCAGCGTCAACAGTCAGAGCGCCCGCGTGTCGAAGAACGACGTTGTGGAATATACGCGTAGATTTTTACAAGAGAAATCTAGGAACATGTGAGACCACAATTCCAATCCCATGATCCAGCCTTTTCGGCAGACAGGATGCGCAGTCCATAAACTCTGGCGGCAAGACTCTGAGCAAAGTTCCAGTCCTGGTGCTTGCAGCCTCCTGTACGCACGTGATGTAGCGAGAGGGTATGCAGCTTTGCGGGTGGTGGAACCAGCTTCTCCAGCGCCCCGCGGAAGACGTCAAAGGACAGTCGAAGATCCTTGTTACTAGAAGTGTAGTTCGCCTTCAGGGTGACATGATGGAGGCCCGGAAGCGCAGGCCATAGGGGAATATAGTTCATCTTTAGTCGCCGTGTGACGATGAGCGTGAGCTCCGTGATCGTGCGAAGATTCTCCTCCTTCAGCTGTGCCATGAGAGGTTCCATCAGGTCCCACGGTACGGTGAGACTCGAGATGGGAGACCCGGACAGTTTGTCGCCGAGGAGCTGCATCACTTTTGGCCGCTCATAGAGCATGAGCCAGTGAAGAGCGAGCTGGCGTGTTTGGCCAGATGCTGGGTCGTGAACTGTTATGCGGAAAGGCTTCTTTTCCCACTCAGGTAGGTATTTCCCGGGGGGATCACATTGTTCGAGTATGAGCGTGATCGGCGCCGGCGCGATATCAGAAAAGGTATCCTCGATCGCCATGTAGGACTCTTTCTCGGGGTCGTACGCGTGGTCAAGGCTGCAATGTAGACCGATAGAGATATACGACGGCCTAGGCGTTGTCCTCGGAATAGCGTTTCGTGTAATCGCATAGCAGTTCCATCCCCAGGTCAACTCCAATCGATCCAATCCTTCGAAGCGACTTCGAAGATAGTCTAAGTCTCCATCCCTTTCCGGGTCTTCGCGCTTGTCTGCGTATACGATGCGTATAGCGAAGTGTTTAGGCTCGGGAAACGCACGGAGTAGAGCGCGCAGACTCGCGGAGGAATCGGCACTACTACGCACAGATTGGATCGCCTTCGACAGACCAGGGAGAGGGAGAGCGACGTCCTCGAAATCGCAAGGCCGCGATTTGAAGACCTCAAGGTTGGGAAATAATGCGAAAGGGATGTTACCGGCAGGGATGGCCATAAAATAAAGCACGTTCAATCCCAAGACGCGTACGTTTGGCATCGGCGAGTGAAAACCGCGTAAACAATCGCGTAGGCCCACCGGACAGCCGAGTTTCAGTGAAAGGCGTACAACGCGCGGCGCGTGCTTGTTGATGAGGGCACAGAATTCAGTAATCCACTCGTTCGTCATCTTCTCGTGGTTGATGCGGATGTCGAGCGATACGGTGTGCCCAGCGCGTTCCAGTGCATGTTCGGCAAGTCGCAGCCAACGAGCCGCCACACGGTTCTCCTCCTCGCCTAGTCGAGCACGTTCAGCCCAATCGCGAATTCTCCAGGTAACAAGCTGGTCAAGTCGAACGGCTAAGTGTCCCCAGAGTCGATGATCAGCGAGAGCCATAGTGCGCCATTCGCTGCAAACGTGCGAGACAGTGATCCGGTCTTCGAGGCGAGCAAGGAGCGACCAAATCTCGCTCCAGGTTTCAGGTGGCAACTTCGCGTGGCAGAGGTGGCCAGTTCCGTCACTGGCCACAACGTCAGCCTACAATAGTTAACGTTGCAATACATGCGTGATGCACGTACCCAGAGCCAGAGCCAGTCTTTACACGTTTGCTGCACATGATATGAGTTCGAGAGAGAGAAACACAAGCGCACCGGGAATACAACACTGCCGTTATATATGAGCCGACGGAAAACAACCCGTTGCCAGCCTGTTGTGGCGACTCGGGCGTCAAAAGGTTGCACCATTGTAACTTGTTGTTCTTCCTGCTTGGCAACCCAGGACGACGTGCCGTCCTCACGCAACGCGAGCGCGCGAAGAGTTTCGCCGGTCCGGCGTTTGCGCCTACATCTCCCGCTGCTTGCGCATCCCGCACCCCGCACGCACATCATACTGTACACAATCCCTCCACATTAGCGATTGTCAGCCTCCGTATTTACAGAGCAGGCGAGGGGAAAACGTCCGACTCAACAGAGCTCTGTGCGCCCTCGACAGAGCTCTGCGCGCCCTCGACAACGGGTAGGACTCTACGCGCCCTCGACACCAAAATGCTTCATCTCCCACTCGCGCAGATGGTACACCGGCAACGGGTGCGCCTCGGTATTGAAGACGAACTTGTCGAGCGGCCACGGATCCGCGTCCGAGAAGAGGAGGTAGTAGTACTTGAGCGTCTCCGCGAAGAAGTAGCTGCAACAGTTAGGAAGGAAGGGAAGAAGGGGAGAAAGGGCGCACCTGGGCAACGAATCCGAATGCCGGACTTTATCACCCCGCAAACCATTAACGCTCGCGTACCCATTCGCAACCCTCGTCTCGCGCTCGACACCCTGCCACATCGTCCACCCCCTCTCGCGCCACTCTTCATTCTTCGTCGTCTTCCAGAGTAGGTAGATGCTCTCGATCGACTATCCACCCATCAGCGTCCGACGCACACAAAAAGGAGAGAGACGGACCTCTGGGCGGAGGAGATAATCGTTACTGTAATACGGATAGTCGCGCTCGCGTTCGCCTTCCTTCACGAGCGGCGCGAGTGTGCCCACACCAGGCGGTTTAGCGCCTGCAAGACGCGATTCTGCGCTGCCTTCCCACTCTACACGGAGGCCATTAATAAGCATTTTGACGACAGCGAAGGGACGGGAAGGGAGGGACGGACCCTTGAGAACGGGACCCCACCGCCTGCTCCCAGTGCCGGTGTTGAACGAAACGTCCTCCGGACCAACACCATGCTTCTGCTCCGCGTACATCGCATAACACGTATACGCCAGTCCCTCCGCCGCCCACCTAACCACCCAACACCCCATCAACACCCGCACGCAAAAGGGGAAAACACGCTACGACTACGCACTTATGACGCCTCCTCCTCGCCTCGTCCAACTCGCTCTCGGTCAACTGGTCAGCGCCAAGCGCAAACAGCCCAGGCAAGAAACATGAAAGATGTTCGAGTTTGCCGCTGCCGGAGGTCGTACCGGTCGACGAGCCGGAGATGTCGGTTACGTAGAGGAGGTTGCGCGTGGGCGAGAGGTAGAGCGTGTGTTCGAGCATGGCGTCTGTTGCTTTGATGTCTGTTCGGGCGTCAGCAAGGAAAGGAGGTAAGGGATGGGATGGGTCGCACGTACACATGTCTAAGAGGTACTTCTCCGTCCGCCCGCTCAGGAGATACTGCTTCAACAGGTACTCGTACTACTCTACGCATCAGTACTTGTCCATACCACCCACACCCATCCCCAACAAGAACAGAAACTCACCGCGCTATCCGACAATGCACCAATCGTATAATGACCTACTTGCCGAAGCGGCATCACACCTCCAGTCAGTTCATTCTTCGCGTCCTTCGAAGAGGGAGGACGTACCGTTGCTCGGCTCGCCGTTCTGGACTTGCCAATTCGTACCCCAAAGGCCGCGCACGCCGCTCGTCATTTGGTGTTTCTGCATGAGCCGCGTGACGACGTCTGCTTTCTTCCAGTAGGCGTCGATACCGGTGAGGTGCGCGAGGTACTTGAATTCCACCTGCGCGGTCCACAATCGTCAGCATCGGGGCGACAAAGGGGGGAGGGGCACTGCCCAGGTCGCGCGCGGCGGATATAGGTAGAGGGCAAGAAAGAACGAGGGTCTTACCTGGCACGACCCAATCTCGGCGAGATACATCTGCCCGCGATCGTTATTGAACACCTGCCTATAAAAGCCCGTCAGCCTCCCTTCGCCCCCTCTTCCGCTCGCAGGACTCACGGTTGCGTAGGCGCGCTATACTTCGGCAGCCCGCTCGGCGAGTCGAACGCCGGTAAGAGTATCCTCCCCAAATCGTCCGCCTTCTTCAGCAATATCGGTTCCTTATACAAATGATAGGCGGAGAGGAACCCGCCGAGGTACCGGATGACGGTCTCGAAAAAGTGGACGCTCTGCGCGGTGGAGGTCATGTTGAGCTTTGCGACGAACTCGAGAGCGCGGGTGTAGGTGGGCGTGGAGGCGAGGCCCATGAGGATCATGGTGTCGAGCGAGTCGACGATGGTCACGCCCCAGCCGTTGAAGCTGTGTCAGGGCCGTCAGCAAGCGCGCGCGCGCGGGAGGGACGACGTACTTCGTAGTGGGCTTGTTACTTTCGGGCAGGATCTCGTCCCATCCGAAGGCGACCTTCTCGTACGCGCCGTACGCATGGAGGAAGCCCTTCTTGACCTCGTTTGCGCGCTCGCCCCAGACGCCGCTGGACCCGTCGTCGTACACGGGCTCCTCGTCGAGGTCACCGTACGTCAAGCCTGGGAGATAAAGATCAGCATGCGCCATACGCCTTATGAAGTCGAGCGACAGAGGTGGGCGGCTGAGCAAACAGCCCGTAATCGAGTCGTAGGCGGAAGCGCACCACAGGCGAGCGGGCGGCGCGAAGCAGGGTGTGGTGGAATTATAAAAGGTAAAGTGGAAGGGACAGTGGGTCTGTGCTCGAGCAGACATGCGCCACGAGATGGTCAAACGGACGACCTCGTACAGCTACGAGTATGAAGCGCCTGCCAGCGCTGCAACACTCTACTGAACTTCAACATCCCTGCGGTCGAACATTCGGTGCCGCGAGACGCTGTACGACGGCAATGACGAGCAGACAGGGTACCGGGAAGAAAGTAGAAAGGCAAGACGCCGAGAAAGTAACGCACCGGGCTTGTTGGGCGGCGGCGGCGGCGGGCGACCCATAAAGGGAATGTCGTCCAAGAACGAAGGCACGTAGCTCCCACCAGGATGCGGGCCGTTCGGTGGCGACATGGCAAAGAATATGAAAGTCAAGGTGAAGACGGCGGCCAGAGTAATGAACAGGTTACGCGGTCTGCTTATGCACGCCGCTGGCCGTGTCCATGACGATTGTCGTCTGTCGTCCGTGTGAAGCGGTAAGACGGCCATGAGTGTGGGCGAGCGCGGGTCACGGCGACGGTGTGTTGTGCTGGCAAAGTGCAAGTCGTATCCAGGTCTCTGCGGAAGTCCAAATATCAGGTCGAAGTACATCCACAGTCCGTATGAGACGTACTAGTGAGCCCTGTAGTTGTATTTGGAACCAGATAAAGCAGCGCGCTGGACGAAGGCAAGCCCGACCGTGATGCCGCGCCAAGCCGACCGAGCGCCGACTTGCTGCCGGCTCCGGAGGCGCGGCGGCACCACATTTGCTGAACTGTACTCCGGACTATACAGATGTGACATTTATGGTGACTCTTCGACTATATTCGGCACCTTCAGTACGCCCCGCAGCATGTTGCCATTGGCAGTCCGTAAATATGATGACATCCGTACCAATAATGTCAGGCCCGGCGAATCGCTCATGGTAATAAAGCTCTCCTGCGGGGCCAGATCGACACGCTCCCAAAGCTGCTGCGCATTTATTCTCCGGGAAACCTTGGTACGCACTGAGATTCAGTCTTTCTATACTTAGTTCACGAAAAAAGCCCCGCTCGTCGCCTCTGGTCCCCTTCGAAGACCATCATGTACACCTGCAGACATTCGTCCCTCTAGTATAGCCCTCCTCAATGCGGCAACACTCGCCCATTGGAGAGTTCGAAGGTAGAGGTGACATACGGGAGAACTCGCATTGTCCTCGCATCATCATGCTGTCCCTGGAAACAACGGTCACTCACGGCTGACAGAAGGCCAAGTAGACGAGATGCTCAGGCTCAAGCATAGGAAAGAGCTCCTCAGGGTGCAGAAGTCTCGGGGAATGTGCACCAGTGACAAAGAGAATCTTGGGCGAGGGTGAGGTATGGGTCATTAGTGCGTGCGTCGGATACCGCAAGAGTTCTCTACTGTGAATGGGACCAAGTGAGATCGAAAAGCTCCCCGTCCCGGATTTCCAGCCAGATATCCAGACCGTAGTCGCTCGGTGCTTCGTCTGGGTACCGAAGCTGGAATTCAAGTCGACAAGGCCCGCAATTCGATTGCCCATATGCATGTTCCCAATTCTGGCTGTACAGCCTTTGAACATGTTTCAAGTAACCCTCGATCATATATTTCTGAGGTTACAAAGTCCTGTGGCTGACCCACCCACCTATACGTCCGGTTCCGTGTTTGCTTCTGACGCCTTGCCGCCGCTCAAAGCCTCCCGTATTTGTTGCCCGCACCGCGCCCCGCGCCGACGACCATTACCGTGCCGCGCCCCATACGCTCGGCTCGCCCTCTCGTCCGCGCAGTGCATCTTGCGCTTGTACTACTGAACCGCCGCACAGCTCTTCTGCTGCATCGTCTCCAGCGCGCCCACCCCAAAGTACTTGACGGCGCAGATGCGCACGGACAACTGCTCGGGCGTGGTCTCTGGCGCGCGGTACGACACTACGCGACGAGCATCGAGCGATTGTCGCTCGTCTGGCGGAGATAGGACGCTCTCCACGACCTGGCGGACGGGTTGCAGGAGATCTCCACACTGCGCGTGTTGCTCCTGCGTGCTACCGCTCCTCAGCTCGATCTACCTTTGGGATATCGCATACGCACTAGAGGAGCTCGCGCTTGTCGCCTTTGTACCCGATATCGAGATCGACGTCGAGTACGGTCCGGCATTTGACGCCGGAGATTTCGTGCTGTTCTGCGTTGCTGGGGTGCGGAGCCTATGAAGTACAATGCCGAGCAGGAAGAACAACAAGTCACAATGGTCCAGCATTTTGACGCCCGAATCGCCACAACCGTTGTTTTCCGTCGGCCTATATATGACGGCAGTGTTGTATCCCCGGTCCGCTTGTGTTTCTTTTCCTCGATCTCCTACCATGTGCAGCAAACGGGTAAAGATTGACGACGACAACGACGGCTCTGGCTCTGGGTATGTGCACCACATATGTACTGTATTACAACTGATTATTGCCTGACGCGTCGGAACTAGGCACCTCTGTCACGCGAAGCTGCCACCTGAAACCTGGAGCGAGATCTGGTCGCTTCTCGCCTCTCTCGAAGATCGAATCGCCATCTCGCTCGTATGCAGCCACTGGCGCGCCATTGCTCTTGCAGACCATCAGCTGTGGGCGCATCTGAGCGTTCATCTCGAAAGACTCTCGACCTACGACATCAACGACGAGGACGAAAGAGAGCGGCTGTTGATAGAGGAGAAGACGGCTGCTGCACGTTGGCTTCGCAATGCCGAACTCGCGCTTGATCGCACCTGCACTGCGCTCATCACTTTGGACATTCGTATCGACCACCACGAGGTCGCAGCTGAGTGGCTGGCTCAGCTTTGCGCGTTACTCAATCTGCACGCTTCACATATCGCGCGACTTTGGCTCCATCTGGTCAATCCCGTCTTCATGAACGCCGTAATTTCAGGTTTAGAGTCGTCCATGCCACTGCTACGCGTTTTAGGATTGGCTCTATCGTATCGGATTCTCGAAGCAGTAGACGTCCCGTTCGCGCTCTTCCCTAATCTCAAAGAGTTCGCAGGGCGGCCTTGCAGCTTCCTCGATTTCAAAGCTTCAGAATCCCTGTCCTTGGAGACGGTCAGCACTGTGCGGGGTGATGTGGAGACTTGCGCCGATTTGACTGCGTTGCTGCGTACGTTCCCGGTTCCCAATTGCAAGTACTTGGATCTACGCATCTCATACGCCTACAAGTGGGAAGAGCCGGACGAGGAGGACACGGACTATTATCGCTCGTGCTTCAAGGGAGTGGACCGTCTTGATCTGACATGGGGCTGGAACAGCTATGCGAAAACCCGAACGGCTATCCCTACGACAAGACGGCCGCCGTTCATCTTTATCGGTCTACATGAACGTCTTGACTCTAACGCCAGTCAGCCGGAGGAAGAGGTCTGCATGGGGATTGAGGACGCTTTCTGCGACCTTAAACCTCACAGTTCAATCGCGCTCAGACTCGAGCCGTGCGATCCCGCCTGGGGAAATACTAGCATGCGCTGGCAACGCGATCGGAAGCCAATCTGCGTGACAGTTCACAACCCGGAATCCCTCCAGACTCGTCAGGTGGCTATTCATTACCTCATGCTCTATCAGCGGCCTGGACCGATGAAGGTTCTAGGGGCGAGACTATCCGAGTCCCGGTCACTCATTACCAGCCTCACTGTCCCTTGGGACTTGATGGGCATGCTTATGAGACAACTCCTACTCCCCTCCAAGGACTCGGACGGCTTGCGCACAATCACGCAGTTGACGTTGATCGTAACTAGAACTCTCGACTCGAGGGAGGAAGAGGAGACGGAGAACTTGGAGTACTGGCCTGCTCTTCCCGCTTTGCGACACGTAACTCTCAAGACACCATACAGCGATCCATCCAGACTCGGAGGAGGATACAAACTCACTCCTACCCTCTTCCGGTCCGCAGTGGAGAGATTAATCCCGCCTCCTGCGAAGTTGGAAACGCTTTCGTTGCACCATGTGGGTACGGGATACAGACACCATTCTTTGAATCGGAACTCTGTGAGAGATCTTGCTACTAGGGTCTACGGTCTGCATATTTATCATGATGCAGCGGAGCCAAGTACAGAATAGTCTGTAGTGTCTTGCAATTGAACCTTTTCTCAATACGGGAATCCGTCTGCAGTACTAGTATACAAAAGACTTAATTGAACATATTCCATAGCTGCGTGCGCGTTCCAAAGCCGAGTAAACTTAGGCTGCTCAACATGGGATGCGTGAGTAGGGAAGATAGTGGTGTTACGTGCGGAAACAGGCGAACAAGACAGTCGGCGAGAAGGCTCGTATCACCGTACATTTCGACGTCGCTCCCCTCGCGGTCGACAAGGTTAAGATCGATAGCCGCTGAGGTACTACTACCTCCTCTTTTTTAAACGCGGACCTGTGGCCGCTCGACGCATTCGTGTTCAATACCGAGGCGCACCCGCTGTCGGTCCCGATGTACCATCTGCGCAATTGGGAGATGCAGCACTTTGGTGTTGAGGGCGCGTAGAGCACAGCTGAGTCGAACTGCTCTGTACATACGGTACATACGGAGGCAGACAACCGTAATTTGGAGGCAGTGTGTGCAGTATGACGATATCTTGCACGCGGAATGCGCAGACAACAGAAGAGCTCGATGTTGGCCCTACAGCAAATGCCGGACCCTCGTTACGAGGAGCGCACGCAGCCCTTGTGAAGAACAATGCCGAGTCGGAAGAACAGGTTACAATGGACCGGCGTTTGACACCGGAGACGGTCGGAGACGTCGCGTTGTTCTGTTGCTGGGTGCGGAGTCTATAAGCACAATGCCGAGCTGGAAGAACACCGAGTCACAATGGTTCAACGTTTTGACGCCCGAGCCGCCACAACATGTTAGCAACGGGTTGTCTTCCGTCAGCCCATATATAAGGGCAGTGTTGTATTCCCCGTGCGCTAGTGTTTCTCTTCCTCGAACTCCTACCATGTGCAGCAAACGCGTGAAGATTGACGACGACAACGACGGCGCTGGCTCGAGGTACGTGCATCAGTTCATCGCAACCATTCGCTGACATTACGGTCAGCGTCTCCGAGGCTAGTCATGCGAAACTGCCACACGAGACCTGGAGCGAGATCTGGTCGCTCCTTGCTCGCCTCGAAGACCGGATCACGGTCTCGCACGTTTGCAGCGAATGGCGCACTATGGCTCTCGGCAATGATCGACTCTGGGGACACATAGCCGTTCGACTTGAAAAGTCTGACACTTGGGGAGTCATCAAACGAGCAGAGCGTGCTCGGCTACGCGACGAGGAGAACCGTGCGGCCGGGCGTTGGCTTCGCCTTGCCGAGCATGCACTCGAACGCGCTGGACGCACCATATCGCTGGACATCCGCATCGTCCACAGCAAGACGACGAACGAGTGGATTACTAGATTCTGTGCTCTCATCAACAAGTACGCGCCGCGCATTGTGCGCCTTTCTCTGAAGCTAGGCAATGCAGATGATCTCCGCACTTGTCTGGAAGGCTTCACTTCGCCCATGCCAAATGTCCGCGTTTTGGGATTGAACGTGCTCCATGCTTGGGGCATCTCCGCCGAGGATATCCCTTTCACATTGTGTCCCAACGTCGAAGTCTTCAAGTCGCGACCTTGCGATTACGAGGACGTCATTCTCCCTCTACCTGGTCTGTCGAAGGGGATCCGATCTGTGCGGAGTAATGCCGCGTCGTCCGCCAGTCTTTGTGCTCTACTCCGTGCGTTTCCCAAACCCAAAGACTTTGCTATACGCATCGCGTACGCCGACAAGCGCGAAGACCCGGAGGAGGATGGAGATCTAGACTATCTTCGCAGGCGGTTCAGGAAACTGGATCGACTGGAACTGAACTTTGCCTGGAACTGCTATGTCAAAACACGGACCGCTGTGCCGAGGACAACTCCTAGACCGACATTTCTCTCCATTGGCCTACACTCGGGCCTGGACTACGCCGACACCCCTGAGAAAGAAGCCTACGCGGCGATCCGGGATGTCTTCTTGGATCTCGTGCCTTCTAATGCTATCACGCTCACAATCAACCAATGCGAGCCTCCCTGGAAAGTCCTACAAGACGGGGATCGGAAGCCAGTTCGCATAACCGTTCACGATCCCGCAAATGGCCAAACACGGCAGCTCGCTCTTCACTCCTTCTTGATCTATCATCGGCTGAAGTCGATGCATCTCTTAGGCAAACAGCTGGCCAGGTCTCCCATCTCCAGTCTTACGGTACCATGGGATCTGATGAATCCCCTCATGGCACAGCTGAAAGAGGAGAATCTTCGCACTATCACGGAGCTCACGCTCATCGTTACACGGCGCCTGAAGATGGACTATAATCCCCTTTGGCCAGTGCTTCCGGGCCTCCATCATGTCATCCTGAAGGCGAACTACGATTCTAGTAACAAGGATCTTCGACTGTCCTTTGACGTCTTCCGCGGGGCGCTGGAGAAGCTGGTTCCACCACCTGCAAAGCTGCATACCCTCTCGCTACATCACGTGCGTACAGGAGGCTGTAAGCACCAGGACTGGAACTCTGCTCAGAGTCTTGCTACCAGAGTTTATGGACTGCGCATCCTTTCTGCGGAAAAGGCTGGATCATGGGATTGGAATTGTCAGAATTGTCATTTTACATGTTCCTAGATTCTTGTTGTGCCAATCTACGGATATAATTTCCAATGTCAGTCCCGGACACAGCACTCATACTGGGTTAGAGTTCGCGAGCGCTTTGACTGTAGACATTGATTCTATCAAGGATCATGGCAATGATCGCAACTGGTCCAGAAGGTTGAGATCTCATTTTCACCTGACAGTTGCACTTTAGCGAATGTTCATCGCATTTAGTACATTTGACACCAATCATGATATAGTATCGACATCCAGAGCCAGCTGTTCGAGGCGGACGCCCTCGCGGCTGAGGTGATTGAATGCGACAGACACGGCTTCAACAGGGACACTCGGGATGGGGAACATGTCTGAGAAACACAGGATCTTTAGACTTGGCAGCATACCACGGGGTAACTGCTGAACTGCGTTGAGACTCGCATCAGAGATTACGAGCTCCTGGAGCACAGGAAGGGCGACGCCGGTGTGCAGAAATGTAGAGAGATATGCACCAGTGATGAAGAGGACCTTGAGCGACGGCGCGCAGGCATGGAACATGTCCATGATACGCTCGGCCACGTCGTCAAAGTGGCGACTTGAGAATACAGTGACTCAAAAAACTGTTCACGTGATCGCAACTTTCCGACCGCGCCGGCGATAGCTCCGCCATCAGAGATTTTCTTACCCTATGCCGGCGTGGGTATGTAGTATGGGGTCTCAGCTACAAAACTTAAATACTGGATCAGGCAATATATGCGGTCGTTCACCCGCAATTTGATCCCGGAATGGGACGCGCGCACGTGAACAATTTCTTTGCTGATCACTTACAAACCCAATTAATGCTTCCCAGGAGCCGTCCTCCCCAATACTCCATTAACTATCATTTTGTAAATGAGGCCCACAATGCCCTGACAAAGCTCAACTAGTAATCGTTGCCGCAACCTTGGGCTGGGTACCACAGTGCATCGATTTTCTTTGCGTGTTCCTCGTACTCAGTGATCTGCAACTGAATGGGACCGCTGTGTCTACTTTTCAAAGTGACGCTGTAGTACTGCTGGGAATGGTCAGAAATCATTATCCCAGCGCCGCGGAGGCAAATCGGTGGCAATGCGGGATCAATGTCTGCGGTCGGTGCTCGTCGGAAGCGGATGCTGCGGCAATGAGGCCTCTGTGCCTCAACGACTAGATGTAAGACCAACATCAAAACTTCACACATGCATAGGAGAGGACCTAACCCTAATAACCCTAACAGCATTGGGGCGGCCGGCAGGTGTCTTGAAGCCACAGATCATGACCAAGTTGCGGCAGTGTTAACCCCAGTTCGTGAATCCTACAGTTCTCAACCAGCTGTCTCCTCCAATGGTGCAAGACAGATGCAGCGGGTAGATCCTGGTCCCTGCAACCTGTATAACGCATTTTAAGCCACTTGTAAGTCTACCTTTGGTGTACGATTGCCGGATCGGAAAACGGCCGATACACCGGTTCTGTGAAGTAAGCCTCTTCCGCTAGAGAATAGTTATCTTTTTGAAATCCTTAGGAAGGAACACCAGGGTATATGTCCAGTGAGCTGATTTACAATGATTTCAAGAGCTGAGGTACGACCAGAGCAGTGCTGCAGCGGATCGATTACATCACGCAGGTCCCATCGATGGCCGTTCACACCAGAGGGGAGGTAGCTGACCGACTCTGAGTAATACAGAGATGCTCTCTAAATCTATTTGAGACGATATCTCCACTTGGAGTGACTTGTCTCGCGATTGAACAGCATCAGCAATGCAACTTGGCACCTTCGAGCACGTCGAGAATCTAACACTCACAGAGCTTTACAATCGCAACCACCGACGGTACTGAGCGGTTATTAGAGCTCCTGCGACGCGTGGGAGACCATGTATATATACTGCAGGAGTTTGAGACTCCTGTTCGTTGCGCAATTGTACGGATAAGCTGTGCACCCTAACAGCAAAGAAATTGTTCACGTGCGCGCGTCCCATTCCGGGATCTATTGCGGGCGAACGAATGCATATATTGCCTGACCCACTATTCAAGTTATGTAGCTGAGACCCCATACTACATACCCACGCCGGCATAGGGTAAGAAAATCCTTGATGGCGGAGCTATCGCCGGCGCGGTCGGAAAGTTGCGATCACGTGAACAGTTTTTTGAGTCACTGTATTAGCGTGCGTCGGACGCCGTTGGAGCTCTCCACTGTGAGCGCAACGTAATCTTCCGTCGGATGAGTCCAAGTGAGACCAACGAGCTCGACGTCCTGAAGGTCCAGCCAGATATCGAGAGCATAGTCGCTCGGTGCGTCGTATCCTCGGTACCGAAGATAGAATTCGGGTCGACTGGGCCCGGAGAAGTTGTCTATAGCCCATTCCTCCGAGCGATACGCGATACCGCTGACGCGAACGAAGGGGATGCGCTCGAGCTTGGACAAAGTGTTCCCTTCTAGACGCCAAGTGTACTCGATGGGACGTTGAGGGAGGAAGGGGTCGAGAACATGCAGTTCGTCTAAGGCAGGACAGACGTTCAGCGCCACCTCGACGTCTTCGGCGTCCCAGAACGAGCATGCCAGGGATCTGAGCGAAGGGAACGCTACGGTACTGCCCCGATCTTGAACTGGCCAACCCACGCCGATGAGAATGAGCGACTCGAGCAAGGGCATGTCGATTTCGTCGCTGTCGTACCAGGATTGGGCGTCGATAATAATATCGTCATCGTCGTCATATAGCTGCTCGGTGACGAGTGTAGTAAGCGCTGGCAACCGCTTCAATCCCCCGAGGAGGCATCGCAGGGTGCTGAGATCCTCGAAGGCAACATGAAGCAAGACAAGACGGTCGCTTGCTCCAGTCGTCACGAGTCGAGCGCCGAAATCCTCCAGCAGCGTCAGGTCCGTTCGGACTGGCTCTGTGTGAACAGATAGATGAAGCGGGAGAGCGCCGCTTCGGGCTGCGAGAGCCAGAATAAGGCGCATATTCGTCGAACCAGGCGGTGTAGTAGCAGTTCGAACGAAAGGACCAAGTGGATCGCCCGAATCGTCAAACTCTTGAGTACCACACAGTACGCACTCGCAAGTCTCGCCGTGGACGAAGGAGCAGAATTCGAGATGAGTCCAAAGTCGGGGGCAGTGGATGGCGATGTCGCGCCAATAACGGCAGACGTGCGACAAAGAGACGCAATCCTCGTACGGCAGAAGTTCCCAGATTGCGCACCAGAGCTCGGGAGGAAGACGAGTAGCCAGGGACATCAACGGCAACCTGATCTGGATATTGCGTCAGTTGATATGAAAGCACATAAGGTCATGTAGTACGAACCTATGCAGGGGAGGAAGCTGTTGAATTTACACCGAGGTTGGTTTCCGGTACTTATACCTGTGGAAACATCCTGAAGCGGAATGACGACGAAAGCGCCATTGCGCTTTACGCTTCGGTGGCAACGCGCTGAGCAAGCGACGTACAATATGAGGCTCAAGCGTAAAGGCCAAAGCGCATCGACAGGCGTATTGTAGTGCGACGACGCATCAACTGGGATCGTGCCAGAGATGAAAGCTTGGACCGTGCTGCGGGAGAGGGCCATCACATCGTTCGACTCGAGCTAAGACCGTCCGTGCACAATAGGGACATTGTGTGTTACAATGATGGCCGTGATCCCTTGTCCTCGAGCGTATTTATGAGGGGATAGGATGGTGGAAGAAAGCGATATCACTCACCTCCCGTAACGCGATGTACGACTTGAACGAGTCAGACGACGGACCAACCTCCCCCACCGGGCCCCGGTGCGCAGCGGTTATTCCCAGGGAATATTAAACCCCTTCTCATTGCGTCCTTCACAGCTGTGACGTCGAAAGCGTCCCGCCCGAAGTCTGGAGCGATATCTGGTCATATCTTCGAGCGGACATCTTCGACCTGTACCACGTCAGCATCACCTGCTCCGCATGGCGTACCTACTCCCACGCAGACCACCGACTGTGGAGCACGCCGACCATACACATCAGAGGGTCCGACAAGCTGGACGGGACCGAGGACCCGAACAAAGTGAAGATTTTGTCCCGGCGGCGTAATCACCGCTCGCGCGTCGCGGTTGGGCTTTTGGAGATGAGTCTCTGGCGTGCGGGTCCGTCGTGCAAGAAGTCTCTTTATATCTGGATCGAACATCCCGTGGAGCTGGCTCTGGGACGCGAAGTCGCGACGCAGATACGACACCACGCGGCGAGCATCGAGCGATTGTCGGTTTTCTGGCCGAACGCGGACGCGCTGCACGAGCTAGCGGACGGGTTGCCGGCGATGCCTATGCTGCGCGTGTTGCGTCTGCGCGCAGAGGACGAGACGACGTTGCCGCTTCTGAGCTCGCTGCTCGAGCTTTGGGATATCGCTCCTGCACTAGAGGAGCTCGCGCTTGTGCCGTTCGTCCCCGATGTCGAGTTCGACGCCGACCCGCCAGTCTTAGCGCATCTGCATACTCTGAGCTTCCGCGCAGAGACTTTCGACGAGTTCGCGGAGTATGTCGAGCTCTTTGGACACGAAGGCTTGCGAGCGATGAAGGTGCAGTGGTGGGGGTTGGGTGACGATATCGACGTGAACTCCCATGACCCAGAGGATACCGAGCTCGTGCGGCGCGCATTCGCTGGTCTCGACCGCTTGGAGATCGTACTGCAATGTGCAATCTATCCGTACCTTCGGCCAGCGCTGCTTCCGACCCCCCGGCCGAAGTATCTTAGTGTCGGGATGCACGCCGAGATGGCAGACGGCATGCCATTCTTCGCGGACGACGTGTGGATGGCCGTCGAGGATGCGTTCGCCGACCTGTCGCACGGCCCTATAACATTGGCAATCGACTTCCAGCGGGCTGCGTGGGACGACGCGTTTGCCGTGCGCGACGACTGGCGTGCGGTCGTGTTGACCGTGCACGAACCAACAACTGGTAGGACCCGAGTCGTCAAGTTCGGACGCGAGGTGTACTGGAGTCAGGAGCTGTGGACGACATTGAACGCGGCACTCGGCAAGCGAAGGATTACGCACTTGACCGTGCAGTGGGAACTCCTTTTTCTGTTCAAGGCTGAGCATCTGCAGGCGGTCGAGACTTTGACGCTGCTGCTGCACCAAAACGTACCCGATGCGGTTCTCGACTACGGGAAGTGTGTCCCGCTCCCAGGTCTTCTCCACCTCGTAGTCAAAGGGACGGACCACTTGCAGCGGATATCACTATCGGAACTCCTCGAGGGCGTTCCGATGCTCGTTCCGCCTCCACGGAAGCTGATGTCGTTGTCCCTCCACGAGATTAACACGGTGGACTGGGAGGAGGATGTGCGCGTCCTCGATTTGGCAGAGAGGGTGTACGGACTATCATCAAAGGACGTCTTTATAGATGAAGATGGCTGGCGGTATTGCGAATGTTGCCACGAGTTTGGATGGGTAGATCTTGACGTCCTGTGATGCTCTAATTAGTACGCGATAGACTAGAAAGAGCTGTGCAACTCCTACTTAGTATGTCGACCTTCGCTGCGATATATGACGCGAGAAGAGTTATTGAGCGTGTAACAGCAAATATTCCGCCTACGACGGGGCTTGTGCGTCACGTATAGGTGCCGACCAGTCTGTAGCGCTCGTTCAGATTGTGCTCGGGAACAAGCCACTCGCGGCGTCCGGGAATGTTTGAGATGAAAAGCCGAGCGGCTAAATCCGTCTCATGTCTTCTCACCGCGACGTAACGACCGACCTTTCAGCTGCGCGTGGGTGTCAATCGCGCTGCATTTCGCGAAGTGCCGACTGGCTGGACCAGGGATCTAGTGGCGCTCCTCGCCTCGTTACCAGATTACAATAGCTGGCCCAGGCGCTCTCGTTGTTCTTCGACTGTTACCGGTTTGTTGTTCTCTCAACGTACATAAGGCCGTTTGACGGTTCTGACACTCCGTATCACTTCTTTCCCTCTAGCCATGCAGGACGCCGTTTCTACCGAAATTGGAAGCGAAACTTCGTGAGCACCATTCTGCACCTCCGAACGCCCGCTGATGTGGCATACTCAAGGAGTGCCATGTGCTACGCAAACTTGCCGGTGGAAACGTGGTGTGACGTCTGGAAGCTCTTGCCGTCTATCAAGGATATATTTTCCGCTTCGCAGGTGTGCGTGGGATGGCGCAGCATCTCCCTTGCCAACCGTCAGCTCTGGAGCCGCCCGAATGTTCACTTCCCGCCAGGCTACGACCAGTTTCGCCATCGCAGAGAAGAGCGTCCTACCTTGATCGCTGCCGAGTACGTCGCTGCCCGTCCTATGCTGCGCATGCTCGATATTTGCCTGGACCGCGCCGGCGCCAGGATCGAAATATCCATCCAGGTCGACCACGCAGAGTGCCATATCGAAATGGTTACCCGTTTGCAGGCCATTATCAGTGGGGTGTCAAAACGGGCATCTGCCGCTTTTAGCCGGTCGGTCGGCTCCGTATGGGCCGACTGTCCAAGGCCTATGATAAGTCCTACGCAATAGATAAAATCCATCTCAGTGTACGGATAGCATCTATGCACTCGTATACATTATAGTTAGGTCCGAGTTTGACGGGAAGAGACATCTGGATGGCTGAGGGATAAGTCCGGATAAGTCCCAACGAGGAGAACAGATTCTAGCACTTGAACGAAAATGTGCAAAATCCGGGGAAGGATGCGGATCATGTTTTGGGACCTGTATAACAAGAACGGAGATCCCAGACGCTCGCGATGTGGGGTGTATGGAGGTATGGTGTACATGGTCCCCCGTGCAACTCTATCTCCTCCGTGAGTATTGCATCTGAACTTCTCCAACTTCTCGAAGCAGCCCTTGAGACCCATATCTACAAGAGTTAGGTCCGTCCCACGTGCGCAAATGCGGGCGGAGCGTCCTGTACTGAAGCTCTCGTTTCGCGAGCTGTGATTACGTCAGCCCAGCTTCAACCTCGGAGGCGGACTGGACGCATAGTAAGACATAGTCCCACTTCCTGACGTGCTCAGAAGCCTTTTCATAGTATATTTGAGCTGCCAGGAGGGCTTGTTTACCTCCGCTTTGGCTTGTAGGACTTAACCTCCTCATGTCATAGGCGGTATGAGGGGACATGGGTAGATTCGCGTGTGTCGCCGTTTTTGCACTCGCACAAATTATAATTCACATCTGTAACACGATTGGAGTTGGTTTTGCGGGTGGAGATACAGGCATTGCGGTAGAATGGCTTGCGCGATGCCCGACCCACTTATCTCGGTGGCAATCGGTCGCCTCCGAACTGAATTGGAGTTTGACACCCCATTATCAGCAAATGCCCGCGAGCGCTTGTATCCCTCGGGATTACCATGAACTGCGAGGATGCGATGCTCAACATTACACGATCTCTGCCGGTCATGCCGAATCTCCGACACCTCACCCTGAAGCTTCTGCAATGCTACTACTCACCTGACCTCACCGACCTCGCGCCCTTGTCTCGATTCCCAGCTCTGGAAAGCCTCGCGATCTCCCCACACGAGTTCAACGTACCCGTGCCGAAGTTACGGGGCACTTTCCCTAAACTTCGGGAGTTGAGCTGCGTGGGAGAATCGACCGCTAGTCAGTCTCTGGCTGCCCGGGCCTGGCCCCACGTGAACCGCATGCGCCTCCGGATTTGCTACGGGGACAAACGGGAGGAACCATCTCCTCGTGGTAGGTAGGTAGGTAGATACACGGCAAATGGACCTATACAGATGCACCGCGCTTCGAGCCGTAGGACCCGTTTCCTACGTCTCGGATGACCAACCCTCCCACCCTGAAGCCCTCCGTTTCTGCGGGTTTGTTATAGCCTGCAGGTAGAGCCCACCCACTCTTCCCTCCCCCGTTCACCCCACAGATCAACGCACCGACCCTCGAAGGGTAGGACAACAGGTAAAACACAGAGAAAAAAATTTAAAAACTCTGTGTGTCCCGCTACGGTCCCCCGTCGCGACACACCACTCCCTGTTGTCCATGCGCCGCTGCGAAACGAAGAAAGAGAGTCGAGAAGGGTAGGGTGCCAGCAGGGGTCGACTCCCCTCGCCATCCCGAAGGTGCGTCTGCACCGCATATAGCGGCTAAGTATCATCGGCCTCACCGCCAGCAAGGGCTGCGAGATAGTCATCCACTTCCGTCTTTGACGGGATGTAGCGGTTGTGGCGCTCAAACTCTGCTAACATGCGGGTACAGTGTGCCGCTAGTTTTGGTGTTGTGTTCTCAAATGACAGCAAGGCATGGATTAGGTAGACCGGGGTGAGGTAGTAACGTTCACGTTGCGGCTCAGCGGCGGCAAACCGCCCGGCCACTGTACAGCCGGCAACGGCCGTCCACCGGATATAGCGGACATAGATCTGCGGCAGGCGCAAAGTCGCACGATAGCAAACACATCCAGGCAACTGGAGAGTCGGGGCCGACAAGATGCTGTGTAGCAGGCAGCGGCGCGCGGCCAGCGCGGGAATAGGGCCAGGAGCTCCGGTCTCGCAGAGCATGGGACCGACGTACACAGCGCGCATGCGTGGACGGACAAAACTCAATAGATAGGACGGACTTGCATGACTAGCAGGTAGGGCTGTACATGGATAGCGGCGGGCATGCACGTAGAGGGCTCTGACGCAGCGGGCGGGGAGGACGTGGTGCGGCGGCGATTTACGCGGCAGGCTCGTCACGAACAACTCCCAGGCCGCGCTCGTGAGGCTACGATACCGCGATGCTCGCTTTTCCACCACATATCCTCGCCATAGAGCGAGTCTGGCGCCTTTGCGCGATGGCTGAGCAGATTTCGGAAGCTTTCCGAAAACGGAAGGTGATGGTAGCCGCTAGCGTGGTGTCGGAATTATACGCAAACGGCTCGAGCGCTTGGAGAGCTTGGAGATAGTGTTCTTATGGGGGGCGTTCGAAAGAGGTTACGGCCTCATTCCTGTTTCACCTCGTCCGCGCACCTTGCTTGTCGGCATGCACGCACCATTCCCACTCGGCAATCACGGGTTTTCAATGACCGCGGATGTCTGCAAGGCCGTGAATATTGCCTTGGACCTCTCCCCGGCTCCCATTTCCCTGACCCTGGAACCTTGCGACTATGCGGGGAAACGGAGTGACTCTGGTGCACAGTATCGGGATCCCGTGCTCATCACAGCGCACGATCCCGCGACACTTAGGACGCGTCAAGTAGGCATTCATTCGCAAGCCTTATACCAGCGTCCAAGTGTATGGGCCGCAGTTGCGAGCGGAATCGGACTCTCGCCTATCCTGAACTTGACTATTCCCTGGGACTGTATGGACGCTTTGGTCAAGCAGCTGCAGCCTGTCAACATCGGCCTGGTCGAACGGTTGACCATTCGTGTAACCTCAGACGCTGGCACCTTGGACATGTGGAGAGCGAGATCCCTAGCGCCGCCTTCTGACTGGCCGGTCTTTCCTGCTCTCCGACACCTCACGGTCATGCAGGACAGCGACATGCATCTTCTCGATCCAGACCTAGTCCGCGATGCTATTCAGAAGCTTGTTCCTCTCCCGCGTCAACTCGATACGCTGTCGTTACACCATGTCAGGACGGGATGGCCAGGCTGGACTGGGGTAAATGCGTGGCATTCGCTCTTAGATGCTGCTGCGAAGGTCTATGGCATCAGTAGTTGAAGCTCTCACGGCGAGTATGACCTATCAACATGCTACCCATGTGCTCCTTCCGATTCTGATTCTTATACGTGTATTCTGCATTACTGTAATGATCATCCTGCAGCTGCGCTACATCATCTCAAGTTCACCAAGTGACGTTTTTGTGAACGTCGTTGCCCGAACCATGCAATCTCCTTGTACGTGTGATTGTACTTCTTTCCACTCTAGCAGCATAAGGTACGCGCCAACGGTGGAGCGGTTCAGACTAGGTTCAGTCCAAGCGTCGACAATGCGGCGACCGACTCCAGTGAGATAATCGCGCCGGCGCTATTCCTTTTCTCGCGACACGCGGAAGCGAGGATTGGAGTGGGTTATCGTATAAAGGCCAGGCAACTTGATGCCGCGAAGGTTGTGCCATTTAGCCAGGATGCCCCGCTTGTCCATCTTCGTATCTCTCGCCGTTGCGGCTGTCGCGTCTGCTCGATGGATCATGCGTGCGTCTCGCATACGTGCAGATCCGGCAGCTTCACTGACTCACAGCAGTCGACGTCGACGTCACGGAGCAGACGCCCGTCACAGCGGACGCGCACAAGAGCGCCGCGTCGACATGGAAGAACTGGTACGCCACCGCTTTTCATACCTTCACCAGTCGCCGATGTCGAGTTCCTTCCGGGTGCCAACTGCGGCGGCGACATCCTCGCCGCTTTCGGCATCTCGCACGGTCTACAGTGCGGCAACTATCCAGCCGGCGCGGGCTCTGTCCAGGTCAATGCCAACAGCGACGGATGCACTGTGAGTGCGTTCGCGGCCGCCGGATGCGCTGGTGTGCAGATCTGGAAGACTCAGAACGCGAATGTGTGTGCGACGAGGAACCAGAACGAGATGTCTATTAGTATCAACTGCCCTTGATCTTCGAGTAATGTGTCCTCCGCTTCTACTGTGTGGCTGCACGAAGAATCCATCGCATTGCGGCCAAAGATTCATTCGTGAGGCTCTGTCACGATCGGTCGTCGACTACTCCCAATGTTGCAGGTTCCGGATGTCGGAATCCCACGAAGCCGCAGTCGTCTTCGAGTCCAGGGACGGATGTCCTGGCCCGACCTTTATATCGTCCACAAGCGCGAGAAGTTCAATCACTTCGTCGATCACATTCTGTAGAAGCCTGACGGCGTTCAAGAGAAGGAGAGGAACCATCGTCCGTCCTGCCATGTCCAACTTGCGCTCAATGAAGCGGCTGACCATCTCCGGCGCGAGGGCAGGCCAGAAGCCGAGGAGGTCCGGATCGCCGCGCTCGCGAGTCGAGATAGCCAAAGTGTGCAGCGAAGGGCAATACAGGACGTGGTCGCGTTGGACGTCGAGGAAGACGCTCCGGTCATTATTGGCGT
The DNA here is from genome assembly GCA_001632375.1 of Exidia glandulosa HHB12029. Lineage (NCBI taxonomy): Eukaryota > Fungi > Basidiomycota > Agaricomycetes > Auriculariales > Exidiaceae > Exidia > Exidia glandulosa. The sequence continues at coordinate 497,891 of KV425885.1, read as the reverse complement.
ATATAGGCGTCACAAGTCGTATGGTCAGACTCTCGAGCACAGGCGCGTCTGGGAAGGGGTCGATGACGTTCCACTCCCATTCGCTCACAGCTAGCGAGCGGACGCCATGAAACATATCCTGGGGCAGGATCGGCGGAATGTTGTGAAACTCCCGTACGCGTCCTGATGCGGTCGTGCAATCGATGAGCGCGTCATCGTGACTAGAGTTGGCCGAAGAGTCGATTGTGATACTCGAAAACGGCTCTGCGACAGATGCAGTCACTAGTCCGAAAAGTGGCAAGACCGCGTGTCGCGGACAGTCAGCATCGAACGTGAAGTTCAGCTTCTGGATCCCTCCGTGCCCCGGTATAGAGGCTAGGACGTGTTGCGGTTCCAAGTCGTCGTCCAGTGACGTTATAACTAGTGCGCGAAGATTCGGTGGCAACGGAACTGAAGCGCCCATGGGACGAGACTCCCAGTACCCAATCTCGAGACCGATAGTCTCTAGACCACTGAAGGAAGAGCATAGGATAAGGGTGATCCACCCAGGACCATCCGTATACGGACAATAGAGTAGGTGCCGAACAGCGCGGAGAGCAGGAGCGTCCATGAACTCGGCGATGTATCCGTGTAGCTTGAACGTCGTCAGATATTGCGCTCCGTAAGCGAATACAGGCGCTCCAATGATTTTGAGCCCAACGCTTATAGCGTTATATCCGTCGAAGATGATAAGCGTGCGGATTATGGGAGCGCAAAGCGTGAGTGCCCGCGCAAGCTGAAGTGCACTCGTCTCGAGGTCGAGTTCCTCGTCTATATCGAGCGTGAGTGACGCGATGTGTCCCATGTGTTTCGTGAGCGCCGCGCCGACCTCTGGCGCGTTGCAGTTGCGCACATGCACCCGCACCAGAGCAGGCACACCCGCTGAGCGGTCGAGCAGGCCGCTGAAGGCTCCTCGTATCTGGTTGCGCGACTTGACTTTGTTCCAGAGCTGACCCGGTGCCGCCAGGGAGGCCGCGCGCCAGTGACGGCAAACGCGAGTGCAGCACAGCCGGTCGGAAAATTTGGCGTAAAAGAATACGAGACACAGGAGCTCGTCGGGCAGAGCATGCACACCAGACTGCACTCGCAGCGTCATGTCGTCGCTGAAGACGGCTCTGATGTCGCTAGAAATCTGCATTGAGCGCGGTCGCAAGATCCGTGTGGTCAGAGGAAGAGTCAGTCACGGAAGTTGTGCGGAGATTCGACGGGTGCATTCGCTTCTTGTCCTCGAACGACCACGTGAACTGTGCACCGTACACCTACCACAGCGTCGGCAGTCCCTTCCAGCTCTCTGCACGTATGGCTAGAGTCTCTATTGCAGATCTTCCAGACGAGTTGTTGTGCGACATCTTCGTTTACTTGGCTTTCGCGGGACGCGTCACCTCCACGCACGTCTGTCGTCGTTGGCGCGCCGCCGCGCTCGACGCACCGGGACAGCTGTGGAATGAAATCACCTCTTCGGCACGCCGACTAGGTGTGCTCGAGCAGGTTCTCGCTCGTTCTGCGACGGCGCCCGTCAGCCTGATGCTCTTGATCACGGATGTCAACGTGACAGAAGTTACGACCGCGCTCGCGCTGCATCTGGGACACTGCAAGGCGCTTCGACTGCAGTTCATCGATGATATCGAGGACGAGCCCGCTCGTGATCTGGCACAGGCCATGTCTGCGGCGGCGCCCATTCTAGAGCGGTTTGCTCTACAGGACAGGTCCGGCTGCCTCGCGCGTGGCTTTTCGAGGGACATGTCTTCTCTCTTCGCTGCTCAAGCGCCCCGTTTGATAGCGTTCCAACATCATGGCCGAATCAGCCACTTGAACAATATCCCTGCTCTACGTCATGTGCAGCACTTCGTGCATTTGCCAAGAGAACCGATAGTCGAGGACGACATCATTGCCGCAATGAAGATCAGTCCTGTGCTTCTGGACGTTGCATGCGAATACAAATTCTGCGCTTTCGATTTGTCCTCGCAGGCCATGATCTCTTTCCCGCCCAACATACGAAGTGTTACAATCCTTGCAGCGACAGGCGCGTCGAGTCGGCTGCTGGTACTTCTTCGCCGTCTCGATTTCTCTGGGTTGCAACATGTGACTATCACCTGCCGAATGCCATTCCTTACGGAGCAGGAGACTAATGAGATGATATTACATATCCTCGACAACCTCTCTCTGGCCCCACGAACGATGGAAATGGACACGACTCCCGATGGCTCCCTCGCCATTTTCGCCGTTCGCGGGAGAGATGGTCGCGTCCTCGAGATCAACCACGTTCCCCCCTCGTTACAACCCTCGATAGTGCCCTATATTGCTGTTCTAGAAATCATCGAGACAGCATGGAACGCAATAGTACACTGGCCACCAGCGCCCGTTCTAAAGGAGCTGAGGATATCGCTCGTTGCCCCAGCGTTATACGAACCCGAGTTCGATGTCGGGATGTTTGTCGAAGTTCGTCGCGACCGTGTTCTACATTGTCCTGCGCTGCAGACTCTGGCACTTAGTACTAGGCAGCCAGGAGATCCTGCACTCAGGGGTTTCTCCATGTCATTCCCACCCGAGAGTCTCCTTCTCCTTGTTCAACACCAACTTCGGACTGGTATGGAACGGATACCGCTCCTGCAGCTCTGTGGACTTGAGCTTCTAGCTCATGAGATCGACGTGCTCGCGAAGGCATTAGATCTCTTCGATGACGTTCAACTCGCGCCCGGGCATCGGGGGAAGGAGTTTACGCCGATTGAACGACTGCTGGATATGTAACCTGCTCCGAAAATCTATCCTCGCTTTGCCTCCACGTTCCCTTAGCAGCCTATGAAAACTGCTGTTGATGTAAGTCACTATTACCTTCCGTTTGACTCTGTGATCTGACGATGAGTCGGATGACGGTCTTGTTAGCCCCTCGGAATCGCATTTTAGTTCGGACTAAAGAGGGATAGCTGTCCTGATCACTTTCTGACGTCAGGACCCCTATGTTACGGTTTGCTCCACATCCTCCTATTCATTCGAGGTAATAAGACGGGCATCATTCCGATCTCGGCCAAGACAAATCCTCCGCCAAACCATGAAATCCATACTTGCCACAACCGCGCTCGTTCTGCTCGCTTCGGCGCACGCCGTTGAAGCACGCGTGTAGTATGTACTGCTCCGCTCCTTCATTGCTGGCAGTGTTCCTGACGTCGCACCGTTCATAGTCGCCACGGAATCTACTATGGTGGAGGGCGTGTCGGGTTTATTATTGGGATGGTCATTCGTAAGTACTCCGTCACTGCACTGTATCCCACACCTCACTGACGCTCTTCCAGTTGGACTCTTCTGCTTTTTTGCCCTCATATACTGTTGTTTAGGATGCACTCTAGGAGGGAGTGGCAGAAGGAGTAGGGGTACACTACCCCGATTCAACACTCGTCGGAAGGCCAGCTCGGCGGGCGGGGCTCCTGCCATGACCTCAACTGCGTCTGCTGTCCCACCTCCAGCGTATGCACCTCCACCGGGCCCGCCTCCTGCAGCTGCACCAGCTTTCCCACAGCCTGTGCATTCCACTTGAACGGGGAGGTAACGTTCTAAGTAGATGATACGGGACCACAAACAATACAATTATGTGTGAAGTACGCATTTCTACATCTTACACAGGGACTTTGCTGCAATGTGACAACGATGCAAAGGAAATTGTGAAGAGGGTCGACTATCAGGTATTTCCGTATCAGTTCTGGTCTCAGTTACTCTCTTCGTTGACTAAGAGCGTCGTGTGCGTGCGATGCTCGGTGTCATCCGCCAAGGTCGACGGTCTAGACAAGAACACCATTCGGACCGTGCAGACGTGCACTGGCGACGCAGTGAGTAAGCATTCATGCGAAGCCAGTTCCACAGTGTTAGCTGTCGAAGAATTGGTCTCACACACTTTTTCTTCATCATCTGAGCTCCGACCGTCTTCCTTGGTCCCGCTCCGTCACCGCCCGGCCGTGGTCCGGCAGATGCTCGACGTTTAGTCAGCCTTTGGTCATCGCAGGCAGGCACCCGGAAACGGCTGCTTGCAGTTGACAGAGCCTTACATTCGCTCCTTATAGGCCCAGGAATCTTGCCAATCCAGCGAATCGTGCTCTAGTAAACGAAACCGGCAGCCGGTGACTGAGCGTGTTTCGCGGCAGCATAAAGATGGCGCAAGCCTCATCTAGTCCCTTCATCCCCGTTCCCCTCGCCCTTGCTCGATGTCGACCCCGTCCACCGCGCCGCTCTTCGAGCCCGTTCGCGTCGGCGACCTGACGCTGCAGCATCGTGTTGCCATGGCGCCGCTCACGCGGATGCGCGGCGACGACAACCACGTCCCGTCACCGCACGCTGCAGAGTACTACGCACAGCGCGCCTCGACGCCTGGTACCCTCTTGATTTCTGAGGCAACTTTCATCGCCGAGCGCGCTGGTGGATACAAAGGCGTCCCTGGAATCTATTCTGAAGCGCAAATCGAGGCGTGGAAAAAGGTAAGCAGTACAAGGAGTGGCGGCACGCCGTAGCTCAGGCTGACGCTCGTTCAGATTACCGACGCAGTCCACGCGAAGGGGTCTTTCATCTACTGTCAACTCTGGGCTCTTGGCCGGACCGCGATCCGCGCATATCTGCCTGCTCAATACGACGTAGTCTCGAGCGGCGATATTACCCTTGTTGGATCTATCAGGAACCCGTCTGGGACGAAGCCTCGCCCGCTCACGATCAAGGAAATCGACGAGTATGTCGAGTCGTACGTCCAAGCTGCGCGCAACGCCCTCCGTGCCGGGTTCGATGGCGTCGAAATACACAGCGCAAACGGTATGTACTGCTGTCTACAGAACAAGTTCAGCGTGGACTGATGGAAGTCGGAAGGTTACCTGCTCGACCAGTTCTTGCAGACGAACTCGAACAACCGTACGGATGAGTACGGCGGCAGCGTTGAAAACCGTATCCGTTTCACGCTGCGCGTCGCCCAGGCCGTCAGCCAGGCAATTGGGCCAGAGAAGACAGGCTTACGCCTGAGTCCATACGAGCGCTTTCAAGGTTCGTCCATCACTCTCCTTCACCCACCCACTAACACCTCCAAATCTCGAAAGGAATGTACATGCCCGAATCCGACCTCCGCCCAACGTTCTCCGCCATAATCGCGCGTCTCGCGGACTTGAAACTCGCCTACCTCCACCTGACCGAACCGCGTGTAAGCGGTCAACTCGAAACGCGTATCGACGATGCGCCCGGTCTGCCCGAGTCGCTAGACTGGGCAGCTGAAATCTGGCGCTCGTCCGGGAACCCGATCGTTCTTGCTGGTGGATACCTGCCAGACACGGCTACGAAACGCGTCCTGGCTGGGAAGGAGCGTGGAGAGGAGGTTATCATCGCTTTTGGGAGGTATTTCATTAGTAACGTACGTTCTTCGCCTTCGACTTGCAGTGGTATGGGACTGACGGGTTTGCTCACTTTCTTATCTGACAGCCCGATCTTCCTGAGCGTATACGCAAGGGCGTCGCGTTCACGCCTTACTATCGACCTACGTTTTATGGCGCGGACAATGGAACGAAGGGGTATACTGACTATCCTTTTGCGAACGATGTCGCTGCTGGACGAGCCATAACGCCGTCGATGTTGTAGATGACTGTAGACGACCGCAGTCTGTATAGATGTAATATTGAATGCCTCATAACATGCCTCGATCCGTCTCAAACAGTACCCCAACTCTGCAACAGCTGAGCGGAGCTTCGGGTGCATTTCATTCTTGCCCTCGAACCACTGCGATCGTGGCATCGCAGTCGACATTTAGACTGCACATTGTGCGCATATCGTTCACATGGCTGGAGCTTCTATAGAAGATCTTCCAGACGAGCTCCTGTGCGACATCTTCGTTTATTTGACGTTCGCGGGACGCGTCACCTCCACACACGTCTGCCGTCGATGGCGCGCTGCCTCGCTAGACGCACCGGGACAGCTATGGAACGAAGTCGTCTCTTCAGCGCGCCGATTAGGTGTATTAGAGCAGGTTCTCGTCCGTTCTGGGACGGCGCCCGTCAGCCTGACGATCTTGATCATGGATGCCAACGCAGCCGAGGTCACGACCGCGCTCGTGCAGCATCTGGAACATTGCAAGGCGCTTCGACTTCAGATCATCGACGCAATCGAAGACAAGGCGGCCATTGATATCGCCCAGGCCATGTCTACAGCGGCGCCTATTCTAGAGCGCTTTGCTTTGCTCGACAGGCGCGACTGCGTCGTGCGCGGCTTTGCGGGAGACCTTTCTTCACTCTTCGCCGCTCAGGCCCCCCGACTTGTGCTTTTTAAGCACAAAGGGGGACCTGGTCATTTTCGCGACGTTCCCGCATTACGTTCCGTACGCCACTTCGTGCATAAACGAGCCCTGCTGGCCGAGGAAAACGTGATAGCAGCCGCAGATATTAGTCCTAATCTGCTGGATGTTGGCTTCCACTTCCGCGTGTGCGCTTTCGACCCATCATCTCCCGTCGCTATCACTTTCCCCCGTAACATCCAGAGCGTCACACTCGTGGTGGACAAAGCTCGACCAGCGGCGTGTCTTGCGGCGCTCAACCTGTCCGGGTTACGACGAGTGACAATCACCTATCGCATTCCTTACCTCGCGGAGGACAAGTCTCATGAAATGATGTTACTCGTTATGGAGAAACTCGCCTTGGTGCCGCGACGGATGTACGTCGACATAGCCCCGAATGGCTCCGCGATGTTCGAACTCGGCGGACGCGACGGTCAATTTGCAGAGTTCAATTACATCCATCTCTCTCTGCCGCCCCCAATACTACTCCATCTTACCGTGCTCGAGATCGTGGAGGCTTCGTGGAATGCAATACCCCTTTGGCCGCCAGCTCCCGCACTACGTGAGCTAACTATCATGCTTGTTGCGCCAGAATCCTATGACCCAAATGTCGATATCGGGATGTTCGTCGACGTTCGCCGAGACCTTGTGTTACAATGTCCCGCGCTTCATACTCTGTCCATCAGTACTCGCCAACGAGGAGACCCCGCGCTCAAAGGGTTCTTCATGTCCATACCATCCGAGAGTCTCCTTCTCTTTGTTCAGGAGCAACTTCGGACCGGCAAGGAACGGATACCGCTTCTGCGGCTATGTGGCCTTCAGCTTGCGGTTCACCACATCGATGTGCTTGCAAGTCTCTTAGATCTGTTCGATGATGTTCAACTCGCGCCCGGGCACGCAGGTGTAGAATCGACGCCGATTGAACAGGCACTCGATATGTGACCGATTTCGAGATGTCTCCTCGCCTGCATGTTTCCGCCCAAGCTCCCTTAGTAGCTTCCAGCTCTGAGAACTGGGCCTGTCATACAGTGGAGGTCCGTCACAGTTTAAGTTCTCTATTTTGAATCGATAACCCGGAATGACGAATTCTACTTGTAACTTCGCAGCAAGAAGTTAGGCCCAAATTACTGTACAACGACTTCGCCGGCCGAACGTGACGGCCAACACGCCATCAGTATCGCGAGAACAGAGAACGTCCTGCGCGTCACGGAGAAGGGTGGTAGCTGCAACAGGGCATGAGATCTCGATGTAGTCCGTTGTTATTCAGATAGCGTGTAGCTCGACATGTTACAAGTCAAGTAAGACTTCGATGGGCCTCAATGGCGGTCCGACATGCCCTGGTGCCATCTCAACATCCTCAAACATGTCTAGGAGAATAGCGAGGTCATCGATAGGATGGGTCAGCAGGCGCAGACCGCACAGACGAAGGAGCGGTATCCGTTGCTTGCCCGTCCGAAGTTGGTGTCGAACAAAGAGAACGAGACTTTCGGGTGGAAACGACATGGAGAACCCATTGAGCATTGGATCCCCCCGGCCGACGCGTGCTGATAGCGAGAGTTTGCAGCGCGGGGCAATGCAGAACGATGTCGCGCTGAACGTCCACAAACATCCCGGCATCGTGCGCCGCGTCATAATAGGCAGGAGCGACCAGTGTCACGATCAATTCCTGCAGTTGAGGACTCGGAGGCCAGGGCCCGGCAGTGTTCCATGTGGCTTCGGAGATTTCGATAACAGTAACCTGAGCCACTGTCGCGTGTGGAAGCGAGGGTGGGATGTTGAAGAATTCGACGGTTCGACCATCACGTCCGATGAACGCAACCCCGGCAAGGATCTCCTCCGCGTCCGTATGATATTCGGAATAAACCTCGAGTCGATGTGGACAAAGGGCTGCTCGCTCAAGTACGAGACTTATGAGCTCCTCGCTCGCCCCACTCGTAAGAAATTCTCCGCCGAAACTGACGTTCAACAGGGGCAACGTGGATACATCGATAGATGCAAACATCTCGGCCAGACGACTCGCGATGCCCAAGCTGGCCGTGAAGGTAACGCTTCCGATGTTTGGTGGAAAACGGGCAATGAATACCGGTGGCGTGTGGCTCCAGTAGCGAAAATTGAGCGCAACGTCGACTAGACTAGGACTGTAGCTGCTTACAGCGAGTAGGTCCTCAACGTCAAGAGGGGCGGACTGCCGGTGTACGAAGTGGCGTACGCCACGCAGCGCAGGGACTTCGTGGAGCTCGGCAAGTGGGCCGGAATAACTGAACGACGTAAGGCGCGGGGCATAGGCACCAAGAAACATCGAGGTATTTCCCAGAAATCCGCGTGATATCCAGTCCATTGTGCCCTCCAGATGCAGGCGGTCTAGAATCGGAGCAGCGACGGACATGGAGCGTGCCAAATCCTCCTCATCTTCGTCAGAGATACCGGGTTTAAACGTGAGCCGAAGCGTCTTGCAGTGACAGATATGCCGTTCGAGTGCTGTAGCGACCTCTGACGCATTATGAAAGCCGACTTTGAGCCTCACATCGACCGGTGTCGTTCCGGAACGAACGAATACCTGCTCGAGCATCCCGAGTCGGAGCCCTGATGAAGTCACGGTACTCCAGAGCAGCCCGCGCGAGCCAAGTGATGCGTCGCGCCATCGATGGCAGACGTGCGTCGAAGTAATGCGGTCCACGAACCCGAGATAGACGAAGACGCTGCAAAGCAACTCGGGTGGTAGATTGGCGGCGTTATGTCCACCGGGCATAGGCATGCTGATAGATAGTTCTTGTCGAGCGGCTTGTGTAGCCTGGCCGCTGCTCCTGGACCGCCCGATGGTGGCGGAAGGCAAGAGCGGTTTGGCTCCGAGTCCGCGGTTCCGAAATGCTTCCATGATCCTGATGCAAGGAGCCCAACGACATTCAAGGTCTTGACTACGTGCCCAATTTCCTGCTTTCTAGTCGCATAAGCTTTACCACAATTATACGCTAACTGTTATATTGAAGCCTAGGACCCGACGAAGGACAGTATGCAACATACTATCGTATGTCGTATCCCGTGGCGCGGAGCATTGCGCATACTTTACAATGCTAGGCACACCGCGCGTCCGTTCTTCCGTAATATCTGGTATACATGACGTCTACCCCCTAGTCTCTCCAGACGCCAGCATCGCGTCTCACTTGAAGTCGGGCACTAAGAGACAAGCGGTTCCATTATGGGACCTCATTCGACATGGACGTCTATGTGTCACATCCCATACTGCTCCCATTCCGACCTTGATCGGACGCTGAGGTCAAAGCATGCGATCCCAGCGCGTTTTACTCGATGAGTGATGATACAGTTCTCCGCGGAGTACTATAACCTTTTAGGGTCATTCTTCGGCACCCACAAATACCCCCTGGGCGTCAGGGGTTTATGGTTTCATCGATGGAGAGGTACTGAATGAGGCCTGTTAGCGACGAAGCAGGAAGACGTGTAAGGCAACGTGAAACTGACTTGGAGTGCGTCACAGAGTTTACTTGGACACCTTTCGCATGAGCTACGTCGAAGCCCGCAACTCGGAGATTATCAGGGTGTATGGGTCACGTCGTGCGGCGCAGGATTCCACGCCGTCAAATGGCGAGATCATCGGGCTTCTGCGCAAGTATAGTACCGGTGGTGTAACACTCCCACAACCTTTCCGTTTTCCATGTCAGGCGTTTGCACGGAGCGCGAGAGACGCCACAATAGCACGCTCAGAAACCACGAACATACGACACACTGGTGGTCTAGATCTCCGTCACTGGGACGGTGGATTCATGGTTGCCGTCGGCGGATAGAGACGCGCGCGATAGGGTCCCGTGAACGGCAGCAGTAAGTCGTGCATTGTGCAATGTATTCGACATGCACCGGGAATATTGTTTAACTGAGATGCCATTGGCTGTCCTGCCTGCATCTCGCATCCCGCGGAGCTCCTACTCTATACGACCTTCTACATTGAGTGCCCTGTGAGATGACGCCAATTCCCCGGTACACGACCAGTCGTCACTGTCATTCCAGGGGTATTCGGACAGCCAGTAATTAGACAGTCGTTCGACGTCGACCGTCCGACTTTTTCATTTCCCACCGGCAGGTCGTCCGATGCACCAGTATCAGCGTGCGGCATTTGCGGAATGATCCCAAGACGCCTCGTGTAGAGAACGTGGCTCATCGATACCGCTGCGATAGGTGATGCGATGGTGAGGGACATGTCTGTCCTCGAGGTTGGCGCGTGGGGCGGGACGTCACGGAGTAGAGCCATTCAGTCACGGTCGCGGGCACGTCCACGAAGTCATCCCAGTGCGCGCCTCTTCAATAGAGTCAGAGTCCGGTGCAAGATCATGTGAGCGTCGGCCAGGCTCCAGGCTGGTCGTCGCCGCAGATTGACACGCCATGTTCTCCCGTATCAAGATAGTATTTCGCTTCCGCCGCGAGTTCAGGTTGCGAGAGGCAAATGCAGGGATTGGACTGGAAACTGGAGACTGAAGACTGGAACCGAAGGAAAAGAAGGTTTGCTGAAGGCGGGATATTGCATGGAAATACGCAGGACATGCCACTGAGAAAGAATAGAAACCTGGCAATACGAACGCCTTGCGACGGTCGACTGTTCGAGCGCAAAGGCAGCAAACCCCGATGTGCCGCCCAATGGTTGGCCCCGCGTGGCCACCAGAGAGTTACCATAGATCGGCCAAGAGGTTTTGCTGAGGTAAGAGGACGAAATGGCCAGGAATACGTAGATGCAGAGGCCCAAGGAGACGAGGAACGTGGAAGCGCTGCTTTCAGACAGTAAATCGTGGAATATCACGACGCAACCGCGCAAGCCAGCGTCATATAGAGTACTGAATGACGCGGTATGGGTATCAAAACACCTGGCGCGCAAGTCGCCAAGCCGTTCAGAAAAAAAAGACGCGGACAAGCGCCGACGATCGGACTTCGAAAGACGGTCGCCTCCCGTCCAAGGTCGAACAACTCTCGCGCAGATGATGATTCTGGAGACTGAAATATGACCAGACCGTGATGTTTGCGTTCTCTTCAAATCTGCTCATGTTTGTTCAGCTCCCAAAGCAGATTGATCCCCGGAAGCCCTGCACGGGTCACCCGACCCTCGACATGGCGTGCTACCAACTTCTGCGTCACTTTCTCTGAGGTACTGACATGAAGTAACGACGGCTGTCTCGGTAGGGTGTCTATCGATGCCGCGGAGAGTAAACATTGCCATGCATCGATCCGGCGAAATGTACGTAGGTGAGAGTCACTGGCAGCAACGTGCGCGAGATATGACACAGACGAAGATCCAGTTATTTTGGATCGTCCAAACTCATTCGGCTGTCAGATCCAGACCGGTGTGGAACATACATCGATTTCGTCAGCTTACTGCCGATGTGTGTACTCCCGTTCGAAGTCTGACGTGCATACTCCTTGATTCAAGGTAACAGAGCAGACGTATGACGTATCTTGCTGGTGCGGTACCAACTTCTCTTCAGTTCCCCGTGCGTGCGGAGATGCACGACGGATTCTCGCTTTCCGATGCAACTGCGCAGTCCTTCTAACCGCTCGTCCCATCGTTAGTCAGACGCTCATGGCGTCCAGGACGTCGCTTCGATGAGCTCTGACACACGCGCAGTCTGTGCAGATTGCTCATGCCCGTATGCGGAGGAAAGTGCGCCTGGCGCTGAGTCCCTGCAGCATTGGAGACGCCTATGGTGGGGTCGTATCATCCGGATCAGAAGGTACACCATAGTAGTCCGATGGTGCAAACCACGTAACACGCCAGACGCCGCGGAGAGGTCGGCGCCGTACCGTGACAACGTGTGCCTGATTCGGCGGAGCTGTCATCCAACTCGGAGTGTCGAATGCCTCACATTCGCTGCAACTGACCGTCGCCCGCAGACCGTTCAAGTATCCCCTTCTTACGTGAAGAAGCGTGAGGATCCTTAGAGCCCCTGAGCGCCAGGGAATGTTCCCCTTTGAGCAGTTTGAAGATTGAATTAAGCGGGCTGCGCAGCACCGCCTGAGCGTCAATCGAGGAAAACACCCGGGTTGTACAATTTCGAAAGAATCAGTGTGTCGTCCTTCAGGCTGAGCCTACAGAGTTGGGGTAGTATGTACATCGAAGTGGTTATTAGTCTATCAGATACTCAACTTACACGCGGAGAGACATGACTCTATTACTCTCCGCCTTTTCCATTCCCGATCGACCTCGGACAGAGCACGCGTTTACGGTTCTCCGCGGAGTTTCTACTTATATTCCCTTTCCTCGGCATCCCCTTTAGAGCTCCTGAGCGTCAGGGGTATTCCCGTTTTCGATTACTAGGTACTGAATGGGAGCGGCGATTTTCGAAGTCGACGTGGGACTTGTTTCGGTGGGTCAGAACAGTCACATCAGCTCATGTGTACAACTACGTGCCGCCGTCAGACTTGGAGCGGGGAGTCGAGAGCTAGCTAGTGGTCCAACATGTCCCTCCGTCCTTCACGTCCGCGAACGGCGGAGCGCTATGCTGATAGGACGATCAGAAACACTTCGGATGTCGACAGGACATACAGTACGACAGAACTTGAATGGTGGTCTAGATCTCGGGGCCGTCAGACACTGAGCGCGCGATAGGGTCTTGTGAACGGAAGTAGTACTGTTTGCCGTGACATTGCGGGACGTGCATCATGATGTTCAATTCACGACGATGCGGGCATGCACCGTGATCGATGAATCGTCGCATCCCCGCGGAGCTCCTGTACCTGTAAGTTATTATGCATTGCTCTCCGTCCCTGCGAGCTGTGCCTGCCCGCGCTTCAGTATAACATAAACGCCAACGCCAGTTTCCCGGGTGCGTCCGACCGTGACGAACACTAGTACTGGACAGGTCACAAACGTATGATTGTCTTTCATCTCCCCCGCTCGAGCGATAAGTTACTGAGAAATAAACGTCCGGTGTTCAAGAGATCACGAGACGCCTCGTGGAGTGAGCGAGGCCCATCGATTATCGCTGCGATGGGGGATCCGCGGAGCACAGACTCGCGCGACCTCGAGGTAGGGGCGTGGACGGGACGTCACAACGACCCTCCGCGGGGTAAGAGTATTCAGTCGTGAATGCGGGGAAGTGGACGAAGCGCGCCCGGACAGACCGGCGCGCGCCATGCAATACAGTTTTCGAGGTAGTACAGTACGGGGCGAAAACAAAATGCGAGCATGGGACTCGGGACAGCGTTTAGGGTTGCAAGACCGCAGATTGACACGCCATGTTACCCCGTGTTCGTTTGCGAATTTGAGACAAGGGAGAGTTTCGTGTTTTGGAGGGAAGGGAAAATGCAGGGACTGGTACTGAATTGGGGAGATGCAGTACAAGAGACTAGAGCCTAAAACAAAGAAGCTTTGCATGGCGACGCGAGATTGCATTGGCCGGAGAGCCTATCGCGGATTGAACTGCGCGGGATCTATGAGCCAGGTACGTACTGAGGAAGACGCCGAACTTCTGACGGCATCGCTGTCAAAGCTGTCTAGGCGTCTGCTCTTCTTGCGACGACAGGCGGCTTTCTCGCGATAGATGGGCCGATCTCGGCGACGTGGGTGGGAGACTAGGATAATCGTGCGACGGCCACGTAGGTATGACCTGTTCTACGTCCCAGGAGCAAGGACGATGAGTGCAACCTCCGCGGCTGGGCTTTGATTGACTCCGCGGTGCCACGAGAACGCGGCAACAAAAAGATTGACCGCCTGGCTTCCCACGCGGAGCTTTTTTACCGTTTGGCTCTTACCACTTTGCTCTCGGAAGGTTCGACGCGTTGGATGCTGCTATAAAACGCGCCATCGGCAACCTTGTTTTTTTTTGTCGCCCTTCGAATTTCCCGACGACTGCACGCCGCGCGCGATTCTGGCTCCTTGCGCACGATGTCTGGCGGCTACTACTACCCGCAGCCGGCGCTGTATGGCCCGCCGCGGTACATCATGCGCAAGGAGTTCCGCCAGCCCGAGCTCGACCACCGCGTCCCCCAGCTCCAGCGCGAGGACGACATCCGCCGACGCCGCTCCGCCCTGCCCGACGACGACGAGGCCCCGCCCATTCTCCCGCCCATCCGCGCGCCGCCCACGCCGGGCCCGCGGACGCCAGGGCCGGGCTACATGGCCCGCCCGATGACCGTCCCGCCCGGCTACGCGCCCGCAGGACCCCCGCTCCCGCCGCTGCTCCTCTCCGGTCGCCAGCCCGCGCCGCTGCCCGCCCCGCGCGCGCCGCCGACGCCCATCGCAGTGCGCGCCCAGACGCCCGGCGCGTCGTCGTCGTCCGCGCAGTACACCTTCCGCTCGCGCCCAGAGCCCGCGGCGCAGCTCTACGGCTGTCTCGTCCCCGGCTGCGGCGAGCAGTTCGCGCACCCAAACTTCCTCGACGCGCACATGCGCATGCACAACTGCGCCGACAAACGGTGCCCGTGTCCGTACCCAGGTTGCGGCTGGCGCTTCGACTTCCCGAGCGACGTGCGGGCGCATATGATGGTGCATTCCGGCGAGAAACCTTATGGCTGCGAGTACCCTGGATGTGGGAAGAGGTATCAACGCCAACACGACTTGTTAAGACATGCAAAAGACAAGCACGGCGATGACAACCCTGCTCGCCGCGATCGCGCATGGTACGTTCACTCGTCTTGTCTTTTGTCTCGTGACTGACGCACTCAAGACTCGTTGCCTTGTACTTGTACCCCTATCAACTTACGACCGTACTAACTTATGCTATGCCCGGTGTTTGTTACGACTTCCACGAGCATGAGCATGAAATGACGACTCCGTTTCCATTCCCTTCCCTCGCACCGGCTACTATGCCCACCGGTCATCCCGTATCCCGTCCTCACTCGCTCATCAGCAGATATGGAAGCTCTCGCCCACGTCCAGCCATCCATCGAGCCCACCACGCAAACATCTTCCCATAACTTACCGCCGACGTGGTACGTTATCCACTTTACTCATCCAGGTCCATGATTATGCATGGCCCTCCGCGGGCTTCATTACCCCGCACTCGGCGTCCGCGCTTTCGCATCCTGATTCCTCGGCCCGGTCTTCCGGGTAAACACCCTCGTCATCGCAGGGTCAACAACGTCTCTTCTTCTGCGGCGGGCCTTCACCTCCCGCTCCGTAGTCAGGCGTCAGGCGGTCTCTCGCGTATTCGTTCAGGCAGCATTCCCCATTCGCAGCCAGCCCCGCTGGCCGGTTTTAATAATGCTTACCTGTCGACCATCCCCAGCTGCGGAGGTTTATATTGGGTACTCCCCTTGATAGTTCAGCTAAGGAGGTTTCCGTGGCTGTAGGAGGTTAATATTGCAACTAGCAGGGGTTCAAATGCCCCCTAGTGTACCCCCTTTGGCAACGTCCGCGGCGACGTCACGGTTCACCCCTCCTTCAGCTTCCGTTTCGCAAGTTCACTCCGCGGCGCACCCTCTCCCCCTAGATCGAGGATCTAATCGCGAAAAGAAGGGAGATTCTGTTCACTCGCGTAGCAACTCTGCGGTCCCGCTTCCCCCCCTCGAGAAAAAAGGAGGGTTGTTGTGCTCCTACTTCGCGCTCCACCGTGGCAACCCAATTGTAACGGCAACCGCGGCGGCTTGGGTATGCTTCTCCTCAAAGTCCTGTCCCAACAGTGGCGCGTCCGAGCCGCTATCTTGGAGAATCACTCCCTACGTCCCAAGTACTTGCTATCCTCCAGGGACGGAGCGGATGACGCTCTCCCTCTCCGTGTGTGCTCTTTCCGCGGCGCGATCGATCAAGACCATGAGGCTGCCTGCCAACTGGATCTCCGAGTCGGGGAGGTGGATTCTTTCCGCGGTGACACATGGTAATGTTGGTACTCTGGATCGATGCGAGAGGCTGGACAACTTCCTACACTGCCTGCGACCATTTCATCTACTTCGCCATGACGCCGTGTAATAGGATCGATCCATCTTATCTGATCTCCTTCCCATCTCCTTCCCGTGCTTGAAAGTCATTGTGTTGATCATGATTCGCACATCTCCGGGACACGTTTTCATTCATCTTACTGCAGTAGACCACGCAATCGATGCTCCTGCGCTTCTTCAGAAGGTCCTCCGCGGCGATCGATTCGCGTCTTCTGTCCTCAAGTTGGCAGCTTCTTCGGTTCCTACCAGTCCATTGCACGTCGTGTTTACCAATGAACCCATCTTGAACATCGGGTCTCCGGAAGATGTAGTGGATTCGGACGACGGATATGCACACTGGTACTATGTCTGTACAGAACTGGGTTGACGTTTGCGATGCAACAAAGTTTGCATCTAGTGAGTTCTAGTTTCGCGTAGAGTGTCATTTACCATTTCCCCCACATCTGACGCTCAAGAGCGCCGAAAATGCAGATTTCGGCCACTTCGTGCAGACGTCGACGGAGATCTCAATGCTTGACCTCTCCCAATCTCCTGTTGTCCCTTGACGCTCCAAACTCCGAGTCAGTACGTAGAATTCTCTCTCGGCGACTTGCGCTGTCCACAAACCCGCTGCGCCCGGGGGATGCATTCCGGCGGAAAGACAACGACCTCGAGTACTGCGCCGGCAGATCTGCGCACCGCACCTGATGTATCATGCGCCACGGAGTCGTCCAGAGCCAGTGCTGAGCGCTGACCCTCGCTGCAGGGCCGCGAACAGCGGCAGGGTCATCAGGAACATTACAGTAATGCACCAGCTAGCGTGGGAATCTGAAGCTTGCCATCTCCATTTTGGCAGGCATGCAGATGTAACCCTATGACTCCGAGCAGCTGCGTATCAGATTGCGCAATGTCATATCCTTACAGGCAGTCTAAGTTGGAACTTATGTATAAGTTCCACTTGCGGCCATTGTCCGTCGTTGACATGGATTTCGTACATGTGGTCCATAGAAGTCATGAGGTCGACATCGCTCACGACCCGCAGCCGATACATGGACTCAGGTGGATAGTGAAGGTTTATCTTGCGGTCTGAATAACGGGAGGACACGCAGTCGACGCAAACCGTCGGAGGACGAGGAGCTCCGGAAGCAAACACGGAAGCAGAACGCTCCTTTACTCCGCTCCACCTCGCTCGCGCCGTCGTGTTCCGTCATAGCCGTCACGTCCGAATTTTTTTGCTACCATGCTTTCTCTGCCAACGGTCGTTGTTGCCACGAAACTGCCACTTGTTCGCCGTTCGCCGCTGACTACACATCGAAACCGAAACCATCCTCAGGCAGTGTCCAAGGCGCGAGATTCCTATCCGTCCACTCCGTCGGCGAACTGCTGCGCAAACCCACGGGCTTGTTTGTTCCACTCGAGTGCTTTCCTTGAAGACGCTCAAGCATGGGTGCTGCGCAATTCAATCCTCAAAACGCTCGAAGAGGAACGTCCCCTAACGCTCAGGGGCTCCAAGAACCCTGTGTTTCAAAGTGCCAGCGGAAGAACCGCGTCGCAATCGTCATTTGCATTCTGAAGATGTGAGGGCATGGGAAGCTTCAAGTCGGATGTGAAGTTGCATCATAGCCTGCTCCAAACAGCCTGACAGTCCGGCCAAAATCAGGCACCCGTTGTCACGGTCAGCTTGAAAGCTGGCGCCGACGTCTCCGCGGCGTCTGGCCTCTGGCGTTACGTGGCTTGCACGATTGTACTATATGGTACCTTCTGATACGAATGATACGATCCCACCACTGCACACGCACGTATGGGCATCTCCAATTACAGTAACGGCGCTAAGCGCTCTTTCCTCCGCATCCAGCTTGAGGGAGTCGCGAAGACTGCACGTACGTCAGAGCTCGTCAACATGACGTCCTGGAAGCGCTGATCGACTAACTGACGATGGGACGAGCGCTAAGGGGCTGGGCAGTTGCATCGGGATGCGCGAATCCGGCGTACATCCGGCGTACATCTCCGCGCAGGGAACTCGGTTCGCCTCAGGAATGACTTTCAGCTGAATTCTCTGTTACAAAGAAAGACGATATGTACGTTAGACTCTGCAAAAGGAAGTACACACACCGGCAGTAAGCCGACGATATCGATGTATGTTCCACGCCGCTCTGAATCTGACACCCAAATTGGTTGGCCGATCAAAGATGGCCGGAACTTCGTCTGTGTCATATCTCGCGCACGTTGCTGCCAGTGACTCTCGCCTGCGTACATTCGCCGGATCGATGCACAGTGTTTACTCTCCGCGGCATCGATAGACACCCTCCCGGGACAGCCGGATCTGTGCTTGTCGTTACTTACTGTTATTACCTCAGAGAAAGTGACGCAGAAGTTGGTAGCAAGCTACGCTGAGGGTCGGGTGACCCTCAGGTGCAGGGCCTCCGTGGATCAATCTGCTTTGGGAGCTCGACAAACATGAGCAGATTTGAGGAGGACGCAAAGACCACTGTTGATAATCATATCGTCAGTCTTTGATAATCATCGTCTGAGTGGAAGTAAGAAGTAGTTCGACCCTTGGGCGAGGAGGCGCGCGTCTTTCGAAGTCCGATGGCCGGCGGTTGACCTCACTTTTTTCTCTTGACGGCTCGGGCGGAACGTAATCTGTTACCCATACGGCGTCATTCTGCACTGCATAATCCGCGACGCTGGCTTGCGCACTTGTTTTGGGCACATACGGCGGTTTTCTGTCGAAAAGTCGTGCTTTACGATTCTCGGTCTCGTCGGGCCTCCAGGTTTACGTATTCCCGGTCACTGGTCCTTTGATCTCGTCAGCACTTCCTGGAAGAATTCTGTTACCCATCTGGTGGCTGCGTGGGACTTGTAATTACGCCCTCGCGGCGTTTGCACTTTCGTGCTAACGCAGTCAGTTCGCTCAACGATCGACCGTCGCATCTGCCTTCGTATGACCACGCCTCAGTGATCGCTTCTGCCCATTCAATGTCGTGCATCCGGGAAAACCTCCTAATCCTACTGTAGTCCCTGCATAGCCTTCTGTGGCGACTTGAACTCAGTGGCGGAAGCGAAATGCTATCTTGACACGGGAGAACAGACGTGTCAATCTTCGGCGGCGGCCAGTCTGGAACCTGGTTATGCTCACATGTTCCCGCCCCGTACTCCGGCTGGATCGAAGTGACCTGCACCGGGAGGACTTCGTGGACACCCCCGCGTACGTGACTGAATGGCTCTACGCCGTGACGTCCCGCCCCACGCGCCAACCACGAGGACGGATGAGTCTCTCACCTTCGGATCCGCTATCGCAGCGGTATCGATGTGCCACGTTCTCTGCACGAGGCAGCATACTGCGTCTTGTGATCATTCCGCGAGTGCCGCAGGCTAATACGTGTGCATCGGATGGCCTGCCAGTAGGAAATGAGAAAATCAGACCGTCGACGTCGAACGTCTAAATACTGACCGTCCGAATACCCCTGGAATGGTCGTGCACCGGGGAACTGGCGTCAGCTCGCAGGGCACTCAATGCAGAAGGTCGGTATAGGAGCTCCGCGGGGATGCGAGATGCATGGAGGACAGCCACTGTCACTGGCATCTCAGCTAAGCAGTATTCCCGATCGATGTCGAATACATCTGCATAACGCACGACCTACTGCTGCCGTTCACGGGACCCTATCGCGGGCGCCTCTAACCGGCGGCGGCAGCCATGAATCCACCGTGACGCAGATCTAGACCATCAGTGTGTGGTATGGTCATTATTTTGATCATGCTATTGTGGCGCCTCTCGCGCTCCGTGCAAACGCCTGACATGGAGGACGGAGAGGTTGTGGGACTGTTACACCCGGTACTATACTTGCAATGACATCGCCATTTGAAGGCGTGGAATCCCGCGCCGCACGACATAAACCCAATACCCTGTTAAACTTCCGAGTTGCGAACTTCGATATAACTCAGTCTACAGGCGGCGTAACCCTTTACACTCGGCTTTAAGTTAACATACCTTCCTTCCTGCTTTGTCGTCGCCGATAAGCGCCCCATTCAATACCTCTCCCTTGAAACGGGAACCACCCGACGCTCAGGAAACATACGTGGGTGCCCATGTATCTCCATAAATGGTCATAGTTCTCTGCGGAGAACTGCATCGTCACCCATCGAGTACAACACGCTGGGAACGTATGGCCCGACGACGAAGTCTGATCAACCTCGCGATGGGAGCAGTACGGGATATGACACGTATACGTCGCACCAGTCAGGCAACTATGACATTACCGCATGTCTCTCACCACCCGAAGCACTCACTGGACGCGACGCTGGCGGCTGGCGGCTGCCAGTGCGTCGTGCACGAAACACAGCGTGATACCAAGGACGAGCGCCGTGGTAGACTTTATTGAGCGCTGAGGGGCTCTTACTCTTAAGAAGTACGTTGCACGTCCTAATCAAGTATGTTTAGTGCCTCCCGGACGATGTTGATGTGCTGCCTCTTCCAACTTATTGCCCGATCCCGTCCGGCCCCATACTTCGTGCGTCAGTTCTTCATAGCGGTCAACACGACGAAAAATGACGCCCGTTGACTCATGAGTAGAATTGTCGGCTCAGAGGCAGTTTCTGTTTGAGTACTCATTTGCGCTCCTCGGGAAGCCGTCATGACTCTTCAAGTTTGTCCCGTCTTCCAACCTTAAGAAGGGAAGGTCGACTTCGCGGTTCATTCTCCGTACGCAATACCTGCTCGGATAAAGACTGTGAAGCAGCAAAATACTCATACAGTGAGCGGCAGAATTCGCGTTGAAGGCGAGCGGCCGCGTTCTGAAATCTGGAAGCATTGCGGAGCTTCGGAGCCAAACCACTCTTGCCGTTCCGCCACCATCGGGCGCACCACGAGTTCCAGCCGAGCTACGCAAAGCGTCCGACAAAAGCTATCCCTTGTCACAGCCAGCATGCCTCTAGGGGTATATGACGCCGCCAATCTACCACCCGAGTTGCTCTGCAGCGTCTTCGTCCATCTCGGGTTCGTGGACCGCATTACTTCGACGCACGTCTGCCATCGATGGCGCGACGCATCACTTGGCTCGCGCGGGCTGCTCTGGAGCACCGTGACTTCATCAGGCCTCCGACTCGGGATGCTTGAGCAGGTATTTGATCGTTCCGGAACGACACCGGTCGATGTCAGGCTCAAAGTCGGCTTTCATAATGCGTCAGAGGTCGCTACAGCACTCGAGCGGCATATCTGTCACTGCAAGACGCTTCGCCTTACGTTCCACCCCGGTATATCTGACGAGGATGCGGAAGATTTGGCACGCTCCATGTCCGTCGCTGCTCCGATTCTAGAGCGCTTGGATTTGGAGGGTACAGTACACTGCATATCACGCGGGTTCTCGGGAAACCTTTCGATGCTTCTGGGTGCCAACGCCCCCCGCCTTACTTCGTTCAGTTACTCGGGCCCACTCGGCGAGCTCCACGATGTCCACGCGCTGCGTGCCGTACGTCACTTCGCACACCGGCAGTCTGGCCCTCTTGACGTTGAGGACATACTCGATGTCTGCAGCTACATTCCCAGTCTAGTCGACGTTGCGTTCATTTTTCCCTACTGGAGCTACATCCCACCGGCGTTCATCGCCCGTTTCCCACCAAACATCGGAAGCGTTACCTTCACGGCCAGCTTGGGCATCGCGAGTCGTATGGCCGATATGTTTGCATCTATCGATGTATCCATGTTGCCCCTGTTGAACGTCAGTTTCGGCGGAGCGTTTCTCACGAGTGACGCGAGCGATGAGCTCATACGCCTCATACTCGAGCGAGCAGCCCTTCGTCCGCATCGACTAGAGGTTTATTCCGAATATCACACGGACGCGGAGGAGATCCTTGCCGGGGTTGTGTTCATTGGACGTGATGGTCGAACCGTCGAATTCTTCAACATCCCACCCTCGCTTCCGCACGCGACAGTGGCTCAGGTTACTGTTATCGAAATCTCCGAAGCCACATGGAACACTGCCCTGCCCTGGCCTTCGATTCCTCAACTGCAGGAATTGATCGTGACACTGGTTGCTCCTGCCTATTATGACGCGGCGCACGATGCCGGGATGTTCGTCGACGTCCAACGCGACATCGTTTTGCATTGCCCAGCGCTGCAAACTCTCGCTATCAGCACGCGTCGTCCGGGGGATCCGATGCTCAATGGATTCTCTATGTCGTTTCCACCCGAGAGTCTCGTTCTCTTTGTTCGACACCAACTTCGGACGGGCAAGCAACGGATTCCGCTCCTTCGTCTGTGCGGCCTGCACCTGCTAACCCATCCTATTGATGAGCTCGCTATTCTCCTGGACATGTTCGACGATATTGAGATGGCACAGGGGCATGTCAGGCCCCCACTGAGACCCATCGAAGTCCTACTTGACTGGTAACATGTCGAGCTACACGCTCTCTGTATAACAACATCGTATGCCCCACCATGACCTTCGCGCACTCGTGCCTGTTAGTCCAATTCACATATTTCTCACCAGAACGCAAGGCTTCGTAGGTGTCTTTCAAGACTTGATCATGACCTCCCAAATCTCGTGTTTCCCTGGGCCTTTCCCGCGTCTCTCTTGGAGCCTGCGACGCTCTCTGCAAATCCCTGTGCCGGAGACTTGCCCTGCCAGCACAAGTCGTGGGTGCAGTAACGACGCGATGACGGCCGCGGCATGCATTCCGGCGGCGGAAGACAACGAGAAACGACATGAGGTATGCCGCTCGATCTGTGCAGCACACGGTGAATCATGGGTCACGGGGTTGTTCCGACCAAAGCCACTGCTGCGATTGGCCTGACCCTCACAGGGGCCAGGGCCATGTCCGCAGGCAGATCGAACGTCTGCGACAGGGTCATAAGATGACCGTAACGGCACTGGTGTGTACGAACAACATTCCAAAACGAACCTTCAGCATCCGGTGCCTCTCGTTGGCATATTACGATGTGACCCTCAGGCTGACGCTCAGTTGAGCGCATCGGGAGGGCTCCGTAGGTACTTTGATTCAAGACACGGCATACTTGGCAGTGGTATTTCCTGGGATTTCTGAGCGCTTCTTATGTATGATTACAAGAGCGGCCGTCGCCGTCAGCTCTAGTTGTGTAGTCTGAGGTTATCTTAGAAGATGTTGACGCTAGATTTGTCATACTATCTCCGCTGTAATACGGAGCTTCGGATGCAATCGAATCTTGCCCTCGTACCACCACCATCGGGTCCGACTGCAGCTCGAATGGGACTCGACATCTGCGCAGCACTGTACTGCAACACTCATATCGCTGGATTGTGAACCTTAAATCTCCCAGACGAGATCCTGTACGACGATTTCGTTCGGGGACGCGTCATAGGCAGTAACGCCGCGCTCGACGCACCTGGTCAACTGTGGATCAAAAGTAGCTTCTTCTGGGTGCCTGCCCTCGATGCTTTTGACCTCGTTATTGCCCGGCGCCAGGCAGTATCGCGCTCATGGCCATGGATCGTAACGTCCTGCCCTTGCGCAGCATCTCGGACACTGCACGGCGCTTCGACTTCACTTCATCTATGAAATGTACCGTGGCACTACCCGTCTTCTGACCTAGGCCATGTACTCCTGCGCCCATTCTAGACTGGTTTGCGCTGCTGGACGCCACCGGTTGTCTGCCGCACGGGCGGCGGCGCACGACGTACAAGCTTTCCCTTCCTATGCTATGCGCTCGATATCAAGAACGACGTTCCGCTCTCCACCCTCGAACTATGCCTGCACTACCCCACGCTCGCCACGTCGCCTATTTTCCACGAACCTTTTGCCCTGGTGTCAGTGCTATTATAATTACAATGAAGATCAGTCTGTTTCTTGGCGTAGGGGTCGAGTTCAATCTCGGTTATGTCGACCCGTCGTCGCTTGTCGAGGTTATGTTCCCGCCTCAGATTACACTCGTGACGGACACACCTGTATTGGGTTTCCTGCTGGCGCTTCTTCGGCGGCTTAATTCGCCTACCGTTTCAACCAGCGCGGGGGCACGTAACGACTTCTTATTTACAGGGCTGACGTGGCTTCACTTACACAGGAAATCTTGTCTCTAAGCCATAAGCTGACCAGTAACTTACGGGATCATGCAAGGTTCTGGATTGTGACGTCATTCCGTCCTACTTCTCGCGCTTGCTATTGACGCAGACCAACCGTCATTCCTCCAATCCTTAAGCTTCTCGGGCTCCACCGCACTACTCAAAAGCCACGAGCGCGGAAATCCGTCGCAACTTCCCCGCATTCCTCTTTTCCCCATCCCACCATGAGATCTACAGCAACCACGACCGTGCTCGTTCTCCTGGCTTCGGCACACAACGCTGCCGCCATCCGGTAAGTCCTCAAGTCACATCTAATGTATTTCCTCTGATCTTGATTGCGTGATAGTCGTAGCGGTATTCGTGTCGGCGGAGGACGCATCGGGTTCATCATCGGGATGGTCATACGTACGTTCGAGTCCTGCATTATCGTATATCGGCTGTTCGTTGACCCTCACTGCAGTCGGCCTCGTCATCCTTGGTCTCCTCTCGTGGTGCTGCATCGCGTGCTGTATCGGCGCGTCCAGCAGACGCCGCCGCGGTACCTTGCCGCAGTTCTATCCTCGCCGCACCGCTGGACCAGGAATGTCGACGACCGGAGGAGCCCCGATCACGAGCACGACGGGGATGAACACGACCGCGCCTCCGGGAACGTACGCTGCGCCTCAGGGTCCGCCGCCGGCAGCCACTGGAGCTCCCGCGTTCCCGCAGCCAGTGCACCAGCATGGTGCAAATGTCGTTTGAGACAGTGACCAATGTACTTAATATCCGGACAATTTTGCCATGACCGACATGTACTATACTCTGTACATGTAAACCGCAACACGTGAACTTCAAATGTATCGCTTTCCCTCGACTCTAGCAGGCACGTTCGTCGCCATGTTCAGGCGGTTACCGGCCATAGCATCGCTCGCGAAACCTTATGTAGAACGCTTCGACGCCGTAGAAGTCGCGGAACTGTTTGCCCAGTCTATCAATATACATGCGCCGAGGCTTCAGCGTAGAAGTACACGAAATCTACGAGCTACTTAGAGGTACTTGATAAACCATTCGACAGCGGCCTTGAAGGCGCCCTCCTTGCCTGCCTTGATCTCCGGGACGCTCATATCGCCTCGCACCTTGACATACCAAATCTTCAGCACCTCATCCACCAGACCCAATGTCAACGACGTACCGCGAATCCATGCGTGCAGCCAGGCCAGTAAGTGCGCTCATAACCGGCCTTATACTTCCCGCTTCCGAGCAGCTCGTCCGTCTTCGCCTGCGCCTCGAGCGGGAACATCTCGTCCGTCTCACAACTGTTGATCAGGAGGGGAACACTTGAGGTCGCGAGGAGTTTCTCAAAGTCCGCTGGAACTTGAAGGAGGGACGGGTGGGAGATGACGATCGCTTTGACGGCGTTCTCGAATGCCAGATCGACGGAGTAGCGGCCTGCCAGATGCCAATGAGAGGGGGAATGAGATGGGATGGGATGGGATGGACAAACCACCGAAACAGTAGCCTGTAGCCCCGAACGTAGTGATACCGCGCTCTCTGAGTCCAGCAATCACTTTGTCGAGTAAGGGACGCGTCTGCTCGGCCGTGTGCGTGGGGAACCAGTCGCGCCCGATGTTCCACTAGGTGTTCGGCACCGCAAGTCAACGTAAACGTCAAATGTCAACTGCGCGCGTACGGACGTTTGGGTCGCCGAACATGGAATCGGTGATTGGGTCGTCGTGCAGGTAGTCGGGCATGTACACCGCGAAACCGTTGCGTGCGAAGTCATCGGCCTATCATACGAGCACCGAGCACCGTGTCTGTGTCAGCGCAGTACTGGCCGAGGGTGTCGGCAATTAGGAATTAGTGACGCACGAGGAGCTGCGACGCGGGATAGATATTTAGTGGTGCATGAAAGACGGATGGACTCGACGAACCTGGTTGTTGGGAAACTTGATTCCAAAGACGTCTGCGTCGCGTCGCGTCAGAACACAGAACACTAAGGACGACGACGGACGAACCGGTGAGGAAGAGTACAGCCTTATCCTTCGGGTAGTCGCCCTCTGGAAGAGCAACGTACGTATCGACGCCTCCAATCTGCTCGATCTTGCCTAATCAGTAACGTACTACATCAGCAACGGCGCGTCCCGATCGAAGCAAGTACCTGTGGGCGTTCCCTCGTGGGTCACGGCGACGACGCAGTCCTTGCAGAAGCTCATACTTGAGGTGGGGATGAGGATCCGGATTGCTGCATGCACGGTGACGGTCCGGGGTATTTATACTCCTGCTGGAACTCGGCGACGGGACGACTGATGGCCGGCTAGAGCACCCGTCTTCGTAAGATCTCCGACGTAAGGAAAAAAACAAAGCGATCTTGTCGTCCTCAGCGATCGGTAAGTAGTGTCATACAGTACGGATGATATGCCACCTAAATCTGATCAGCTACTTAGTTGCCTGAACATGAGAATTGGCGCAAAGACCTCAGCAATGTTACGTCGCATCTTCTGAATTCAACCTACTACGCGTCAGCGTGCGAGTGTCAGTGACAATGAGAAATGACGATCCTGCACGCGCGTTCATTTCTAGCTCTTTCGAAAATCCAATTTTCGTGGATAAACACTGCTGCGTAGGCCAAGGCCTACGCAAGCTGAATCCTGACTGTGTGCGCCGGACTCATCTTCAGTCGACACAAGGTAGCTATAGTAGCTTCCCAACCAGGGTTTTAATCTCGATCCTTTTCGCTCGATCGCGCAACTCAATCTGAGCCTGGTAGAACGCGTGTCCTCCCTCCGAGTCCGTATACCAGATTCGGTCCCGCGCACCTCCTAACTGTCCGGAAGATCCAGCCTCTCCAAGCTCAGGGAACATAGGAGTCAGGATAGGGCCGCATGCCTGCCGCCCACTGTCAGAGGACCAGATGCGGCCATATCAATTCCGATCGTAGACCGCCCGAGCTTTACGGGGTGGATTCACAGGGTAATTACGTCACTCCAACTGAAGACTGAATCACGTCTGTCTACTGGATTTGGATGTTTGATAGGTACACGTGTGTTGAGAGACGTGCAGACAGATCTGGGGAATGCGGCTAGTACTGTTGCTATGAAGGACCGCCTCGACGTGCTCATACATATTGAAATAGGGGTTGTGTTATCCGCCAAGGATACAGGCTACGTACGCACGCCGAGATTCTACTCATCGCCAGATCCGCCTCCACAAACCTCGCGCATCCTCTTCACTTCATTCTCCAACCTCTCCTCGTCCTCCGCGCCGAGTACAACACTCGCCCACGCCCTCCCTTCATCCTCGTCTCGCGCGTCGAGCCACCCAATACACACACAGCGTCCCCCGGCACTCCACTTCTCCGCAAACGCCTCGAAGGTGGACTCCTGAGGTCGCAAGTCGGGGAGAAGGCACGCATAAGGAAGGGGAGTCGGTGAGAGGGAAGTAAAATGCGAAGAGAGGAGCGCGAGGACCATCGATGACGGCGTGCGGACGTTCAAATCCACAACCCACTGTACCTTCTCTCCCCCTTCAGCGCGGGATTCCTCCATGACGTCCGCCCCGACGGGACCGTAATACCCTCTCCCGTATAACCACCGCGCAATGTCACGCATCGTCCCGTCCAACCGTTTCTCTAAGTCCTTTTGCGACGGATAGTGAATGAAGGAACCGGACCATTCGTTTTCGGCGCTCATGATTTGGCGCGTGGATCCTAAGAAGATCGGCGTGCCGGAGCGGGTGAGGAAGAAGTTGAGAGGGATAGTTTCGGCGTCGGAAGGGACGAGGGAGGTGAATATGAGTGACGCAGGTAGGAGATGTGCGTTTGAGGTCGAGGAAACTTTGGTGATGTAGTGCGCGGCGATGTCTGAAGCTTATCAGTATCAGTGGGAGAAAGAACAGAAAGGGCAAGGGAGCGGACCAGGTAGCTCTGAGGCGATTTTCGAGCGCGACGATTCGGAGGTGGCGAGCCACGTTCCGGCGCCCGACACGCTCTGCTGCAACTTGACCACGAACGGTATCTCGTGCGTCCTAATCCACTCTCCCAGCTCGATCCATCCCGGGCCCTCTTCCCGCTCGCCTAGCCGCATGGTATGACCGATTTTACTCGTCCGCTCTCTCGATACTAACACGACAGCACCGGGTAGGACTGGGTGATTGGGATCGAGGTCGAGGATGATAGCAGCGGGCGTGGTGAGCCCGGATAGGGCGAGACCGCGTTTGGAGAGGAGTTCGTAGTGCGTTTCGGGGTCGACGAGGTGCGGGAGACGCTCGAGTTGGTCGATTGGGTAACTCGCTGCGAGGCGTTCACCGTCTACGGATCCTCAGCGCGCGACAAAGGCCATAATTAGACGCGCGTACCCTGCAACTGAACGTCGTCGGGTCCGTCGTACATCCGCACGCGCGGCCGTTGGTGCTCCGGGAGTTGGTCGAAGACTTTAGGCCGAGTGCCGAAGAGTACAGTAGGCATTGCGCCGGCTGTGAACGCGAATCGTTGCGGGAGGAGGCCAAGATACTTTGCAGATGCGTAGCTTGCGTAAGCGCGCATGTCGTCCGGCGAGGAGGTGGATGGATTGACCGAAGTATCGTGATACAGATATTTCTACAGCGCCATCAGGATTGACCAGGAAATTCGAGTTGACTGTGTATCACGTACTTGAACTTTGGGAACGGTGTCGGATAGATCGACCTCTGTGCTCGGGAAGAAGGGTAGGAACACAGGTAAAGGCGTCTCGTCGGCATCGCGAGCGTACAGCTCGGCGAAGGTCGTATCGAGCGCCACAGTCGGCAGTGGCATGGTTGTGGGTGGGTGTTCAGGTGGTGGCGGGAAAGATAGCTTTATCTCTCGCACACGACGTCAGCGCGCGCTCCATTATCTTGGCAGTCGTCTTCCGCGTCCGTTTTCGAATTGAAGTCCTTATCGCTGTCAGGTCCGTGCTTGGGTCTGTCGTTTGGTCCGCGAAGCGAGTGGCGCTGTGGCGTGGGTCCAGGAGTGATAAGATAAACAGCACTGTCTTGTGAGTGGGTCCGCTGTGGCGAGTCCAGCACGGAGGAGGAGGATGTTGTCGCGCCACGGCCAGGAAGAGGACATTACGGCATGACAACGTCGGTGTAACGGATCGACTGTGCGCGAGGACTGAGACCCGTAGCACAGTTACGCGCGAACTCTAGCTCCCTGACTGACGCACATACTACAAAGCCACACAGTGGCCTGATATGTACGCGTCATTGCGCGAGTCACTGTCCCTTTCGTGCTGGTTGTGGCGGGAAGCTTGAGATTAAGAAGACAAGATGCGGACGATACCGAAAATTGTTGGTCGCTCTGCTTCACTGGTAACTTGATGCAGTCTCCCCGCTGTCGGAGACGACGAGCTCGAGAGGGCGAAGACGTTTGACTTTTCGCATGTGTCCCACGAGTTTCCACGCTCGGTCGATTGGAGGCCAGGTGACGGAGAGAAGGGCCGAAGTCCGGCTAGTCCTCTCTCGCCGACTTCCACCTTCGTCGCCAGTTTCTCGCAATGCACACCTCCGCAGTCTCTCGCGTACCCTCCATTATGTGATACTGTATCTTGGCGTCCTTGTGCACCTCGAGAAATGCGCACAGTCGTCGCGCTCGGGCGTGCTCACTGTCCGTCGCGCATTTCTCGTCCAGCAGGCGTCGCCGTCGTTCGTCGTTGAGAGTCACATGCAATATCGTGGCTTTGTCTTCTATGACGCGGTAGTTGTGCGCGCAAGTCGTGAGTTCATGTCTTGCACCGGGATGCGACGTTGAGCTGAACGTCCTCGCCTCAGAGTTCCTCGTCCACGTCGCACAGAACGAGGGGACAGAGTAGGCCTACGTAACCCTACGACGTCGAAGAAAAAACGGGTCGTCATAAGCAGTCAGAGGTCATCGGCATTACACGGTCCTGCTTCCAAGTCGCTTTACTCCTACCATGAGCCTTTGCAAGGACTGCGTCGTCGCCGTCACCCACGACGGCACCCCAACCGGTACGCCTCTCATCTCCTAGCATTTGCGCGTCCGAATACAGCTTGACATAGAGCAGGAAAGATTCAGACGGTCGGCGGCGTCGAGACGTACCTCGCTCTTCCCGCGAACGAAGACTATCCAAAGGACAAGGCTATTATCTTCTGCGCTGGTGCGTCGTACTATGCTGCTGATGCAGCTGCTGATGCTGACTTCGTCGCGCTGCTTGGCCGTTAGATCTCTTTGGGATCAAGTTCGTCAACAACCAGGTGCGCCTTGCGTCCTGTCGCTGTCGCTGTCGACCCGCCCGCCATCTAATGCAGGACGTGTTACAGCTCTTGGTACGAGCGACGCTCACGTCGTGCTTTTTGTGCCTGTGCGCTGAGCGAGGTGCAGTGTGACGACTTTGCGCGCGCGCTGGGTATCGCGGTGTACGCTCCGGATTACCTGCACGACGACGCCGTGACCGACGCCATCTTCGGGGATCCCTCGGTACGTTTGCCATCCTACGCACTTCAGTTCAATAAGATTGTGCTCGCAGTGGGACATCGCGCGCGATTGGCTGCCACGCCATACCGCCGCGCAGACTCGTCCACCACTAGACGCGCTCATCGCATCCCTCAAAGCGCAAGGCGTATCCAAGTTCGGCGCTACGGGATACTGCTTCGGCGGTACGTCAAGCCCCCACATCCCATCCCATCCCATCGTCCGAACCCCTTGCCTATAGGACGTTACGCTCTAGACCTCGCGCAAAACAACGCAGTCCACGTCGCGATAATCTCACACCCGTCCCTCCTCAAGGTTCCTGAAGATTTCGTCAAGCTCCTCGAGAAGTCTACCGTACCGCTACTCGTTAATTCGTGCGAAGTCGATCCGGTGTTTGGATCTGAGGCGCAAGAGGCGACGGATCGTGTGCTTGGGGAGGGCAAGTACGAGCCTGGATACGAGCGGACGTACTGGCCTGGGTGTACGCATGGATTTGCCGTACGTATCCGAGGCGGGTTCAGGGCTTCAATGAACTGACGACTTGTAGGTCAGAGGAGATATGAATGACCCGCTCGTCAAAGCGGGCAAGGAAGGCGCGTTCAAGGCTTCGGTCGATTGGTTCGCGAAACATCTTTAAGTCTGAGCGGGGAGGTTATGTTACATATACACCGTGATACGCGTCACGGTTTACAAAGACTTCTTAAACCACTCCACAGTCGCCACGAACGCCTCCTCCTTCGCCTTCCGCGCAACATCATCCTTCATATCCGCCCTCACCGCAAACCCATGTTTAACGCCCTTCCAGAACTTCCTCTCATATAATTCCCACCCCTTGAGCGCCTCGTCGACTTTCGCCTGCAGCTCGAGAGGGAAGGAGAAATCATCTTCACATGAGACGATTAGGAATTTCGCTTTGGACACGGAACGGAGTGTGAGGAAGTCGGGCACGTCGAGGAAGCCTGGGTGCGCGATGACGGAGGAGATGACGATGTTGTCGATTGCGAGGTCGGCGCCGTAGCGTCCGCCGAAGCAGTATCCCGTGCTTCCTACGGTCCGTCAGTCGTGGGCCGGCGGTGGGCATGGGGATGGACGTACCGAATGTGGTGATGCCGCGCTCTTTGAGACCTGCGATGACGGCGTCGAGGGTCGGACGCGTGTGTTCTTGCTTATGTCTCGGGACCCAGTTCGTGTTCAGGCTGGATACGTCGAACTAGTTCCCAAACTTATGTGAGCGCACATCACACTGCCAGTTACTTGGACGTATACGTACGCCTGGACGAGAGACTTCCTCCAAAGAGACGGGATCGCCGTTGAGGTAGTCCGGGGCGTATGTCTGCAACGATCACGAAGCACGGTGCAGCGTAAGAGGGGATGAACGGTGTGAGATGACGTTGTGGAACGCACTTGGTACCCGGCTTTCGCAAAGTCGTCCACCTTTGGGATACGTCAGCAATAGTATACCACCATACGCGACTCAGACGTACAAGCAGCTAGAGATTCAGATGTGTGAGCTTCACGACACAACAGACAAACGACAGCGCACCTGTGCATGCAGCGCACGGTGTCCGAATACGTCTGAAGCAAAATATCAATATCAATATCAATATTAATGACAACTCATCGAAATGCGTACCGGTGAGGAACAAAACCGCCTTGGTCTTATCGTACTCGCACCCCTCGGGCGGGATACTAACGTACGTCTCCACGCCGCCAATCGTCTCGAGTTTCCCGACGGGCGTACCCTCGTGACGCGCGACGACGATGCAATCTTTGCACAACGACATGGGTGTGGTGTGGGGGAGAACGGATAGGGGAATCCTGCCTTTATAGTACCCCAAGGCTGACAAACGCATGCGCATGCGTATCCGTCACGTGCCGGGTATGTATGCGCGCCCTCCGGGACTTGGCGGGTGCCGCAAGTACTGCGTACTGAAAGGGGCTGTACTGGGACCAACCGCAACGGGACTAATGCAGATGTCCTCGATTCATGACTCTCTCTCCTTCACCTTAGAGTGGGGGACTGGGTCCCAAAATCGATGAAGACTCAATTTCAGACGTGTGCGACTGCGAGCACGTCATCATATGTATGATCGGTCAGCAAGACTCAGCGATTTACAATCCTTGCAAAATACTGCGCTCTGGCTGGGTGGCCTCGGGTGCCAATCAGACTGAACGCGCGTCTGGGGAATTGCGACATGTATCGTTGCACGCTTGCGTGAGTCTGTGTGCATTACGCGCGGCGGCCGTCGGCTTCGTGCTGAAATTCTCAACGTCCTGCATCTGCGACAGTCTCGATCGGAAAAGAAGGCCTGTAACAACTCATTAAACACTTGTCTCTATGCTCAGAAGAAGCCTGTCTATGGAGAGTCACGGTAGTGTCATGTCTTTCACGCATACCGCGTCATTCGGCCACCGAGCGGTTGCGGCGACGGTAGCAGTGCATTCGCCGACATGGTAGGGCTTTGGAAGCCCCCCGAATAGTTTCCAATGACACATCTGGCGCCTTGGCCGCATTCTTTTTTTTTTTTTGTGGAGCTCGGGTGACATGGCGAGGTGCACATCGTGTCCCCCCATGTCACCTTGGACCTTGCGGTCCGCTAGGCGTGGGTGCCCATAAGGCACCCGAGAAATAAACGAGCCTCCGCCCGGAGAGATAGCTTTTAGCACACCTTGTGCGCGGTTAGTGTGGGGCTCGGGACGGTAAGCGCGACAGACAAGCAAGCTCATCTCTCGCGCCCGCGCGGGCGCGTCGTCCCCCTACCCACTAAAACTCCGGGATGCCTAATCCAATTTGCAGGAACGTTCTCCGGTAGATCCAGTAGTCCGTCCCATGTATCGAGGACCAGGTCCTCATTGAGGGATTTCCCCTTGTACCGGCGTCTGTTTGTGAGGTGCCGATCGTGTGCGATGCGCGCGTTAATGACGGCGTGCCAGCGTCCGGTAATCTCGTCTATCGACGGTGAGAGGTCAGTATCATCTTCGTGCTCGATGCGGCGCTCGCAGCGGATCTTCCAAATGAGGAATGCAGACTCCGATATCACTATTCGCATTGCGCGCGTGAGGCCATTATCAGATACGTTCTCAGGCGAGAAATCGAGGAGCCAGCAACCAAGTACTGAGCCTAAGCTCAGTGCCGGCCACGGGTGAAATCTGTTGGCCATGAAAACGGCCGCCAGTCGCCATACTGTTTCGCACTCTCTGGAACTGCAGCCAAACAGAATGTGCTGTAGATCTTCCGTTACGTTGCACAGGGGGCAAAGCGCGTAGTCGCGCCATGGAGCTGGCATATTAGTGAAGTAGTCGCCGATTTTATGTCCTCCATGTAGCCCCTTCCACAGAAAGTTACGGACATTCCGAGCGACGTCGCGGGATTTGATTGCAGTCCAAATCTGGTCTTCCGTCGGAACGGATCCATTTTGGCGCTCGACGGCCGCTTTGACTTTGTTTATGTTCGCAGTTGTCCTACGCCGTGCTGGAGTGCCCTTTGCGCGCATTTGTTGTATAACGGTGTGCGCCGTTTTCTGTGTTATGCCGTGCAGCTGTGCGCCGGGTATATCATATATCTCCACGTCTGGCGCTATCTCTCTGCCGGGTCCTGCGTTTCGGGCTGCTTCTTTCGCTCGCACGGTTGTGCATTCCAACACTGCAGTCTCTGGTCTGGCGTGCTTTTTCGTTGGGCAGGCTAGTGTCGTTTCCGCTGTCCGTCGTCGGAGGGCCGCCATCGCATGTCGGAAGACGTCTGCGTTGCTTGGGTGATCTAGCCATCCGCGCTGTTCGTTTTTCGCCGATAGAAGCGTCAGCTTTTTCACTGCACCTTTCGAGTTCGTCACAATGAAGAGCCTTCTACTGGGGTCTATCATTTCTACGGCCTTTATAATCGCTATGACTGCACTGCGCTCTTGAGTCTGGTGCTGCCCGTCGCAGCCGCCTGCGGTGTCATTCGCATCGTGCATCGGGAAGTGGAGGGCAAATCCACCTTGGGCGTTGTCTGTTCCGCCATGTGATACCGCGCCGCATGCGTAGACGATCGCGGGCGGAATGTCGGACGGTCGGTGCTCCGACACTGCCGTATCCCGTGTCCAAATGTCCCCAGTTGCGATATCTGGGTTAATGCTCAGGTGTCGTGCAAAAATCCGGTACAGGTGGGCGATTTCTTTCGGGGTGTCAGTGTATTTCCGGAACGTGATCGGGTCGCCGTTGTCGAGGGCCCGCTGTTCGTCTGCGCGATCTGCGAGTGCTGGGTCTAGCTCTGGGTCTGCTGTATTCAGGTTCCACTTAGGTGCTAATATCGCTAGCAGATCTCCTGCGGCATCGGCGCATTTGTACGGAGCTCGGCAACCGATCTCTCTATCGGTAGTGCAGTTGTCACACATGCAGTTCGCGTCTGCAATGTGGTCTAGTTCGTCGAGTTCGGCAATTTCTTCAAGGTGCTCTACTGTGCTCGCCTCGTGAGTTGCTTTGAGGCATTTGCTAGTAGGATTATTCTCGCGGGCTTGAGCGAAGCGGCCAGGATGAGACCATGCCGGCATGAGGGCTCGAATTTCGTATGGTATCCACGGCCTGTCGAGCACGAGATCATATTCGCGTGCTACGCGTAGGATTTGCTGCAGGACGAAGGGAAGCTTATGCGGGTTCGGCTTCCATTCCTGGCAGAAGGGGTTAAATCTCATTTCTATGGGGATCCTCTTGTCGTCCACAACCCTTGCATGCATGGAGAACAGAGTGTCTGCAATATATGCCCAAATTGGTCTTTCGCCCTCAGGCGCGAGGTATCTGCTTAGCCACACGATATAGGCTGCATCATTCCTAGCTCTGACGTCAAATAGTGCCTTGCCACCCGCGTGCTTTTTCTTCCGAAGTGTCTCGACGTTTATTGGATGTTTCTTACTGCCATCCCAGAAAAAGTCTAGGACTGTCTTAGCCAGCCGCTCTTCTACCCGTTTGGGCATTCCCTGCGTCGACGTGAGGTACTGCGTATATCCGCCCGCGTAGATCTGGAGCAGCAGACTCTTGCCTTCGTGAGTCGGGTGTGATACTGACCAGCGTCCGAGGGTGCTGTTGAGTTTTTCTATGATAGGTGTCCAGACGGTGATGCCGACCCCATTTCCCGGCCAGGTCCCGAGAATACGGGTCCCTTCTCCGTCGCGTGCAATGCGTACGGAGTGCGGTATTTCAATATCGAGGTCATTGAGATGTCTGGTTGCGATCAGATCGTGTCGAAACTGTGCGGTGCCTAATGGGATTATCTCCGTTTTTAAAACATTGAATTTTGCGGTTGCGGCTCGACACCAAGTATCGAGGATATCGAGCAGGGTTCCATACGAGTCTTCTTGGGACAAGTATACTGTCGTGTCGTCCGCATACAGTGTTGCAATCAGTTTCTCCGTGAGACCGGGTATCTCAAAGCCTTTCAGCTCTGATCGTCGTAGCATCTCAGCCAGGGGTTCAATGGCAAGATTGAATAGCAGGCATGATAGTGGATCGCCCTGACGGACACCTCTCACGACTCTGAACGGTGTGCTCAGAACTCCGTTGATCATGACCGACGTGTGCGCCTTACTGTATAGCTTACGGATGGCGTCAACGAAATTTGACGGTAGTTTGAACTTCTCAAGTACTCTTATGAGGTAGTCGTGAGCAATTTTATCGTACGCTTTCTCTTGGTCGAGGGCGATGATCATCCCATTCTCTTCAACTGCTTCCGCGTAGTCTGTCATGAGCGTAGTGATCTTCGTGTGGTCTGCGATGCTTCGTCCTTTGACGAAGCCAGCTTGCGCAGGATCTATCAGTTGCGGTGCGATCTCCCCGAGTTTGAGGGCGAGGGCCTTTGTATAGATTTTGTAGTCTGTATTCAGAAGCGTAATGGGTCGATAGTTTGCTATCAGGGTTCTGTCTCCCTTTTTGTAAAAGGGGCACATCCACCCGTCAGCGAAGGTGGAGCCGTCGATGAGTTCATACTTTTCGATGTCCCGATGTGTTCTCCCTCTTACCATCACCACCCGAAACTGCGCGCCGCGTAAACCCGCATCACAGAGAGCTACACACTTAAGACCTCTACAGAGGCGGTTGTGGGCGCTGTCGAGCAACGAATATGTCGAAATAATTACCGGAATGGATCAGCGACACACATAAGTCCTCGACAGAGGCGGCTGTCAGTGCGCCCCATTCGGTACGAATGACCATGTCTAGCGCCCTGGCGAGGACAGGCGTATGAATGGCCGGCCCCAGAGGAAGGAGGCTTGCAAACTGAGTGGGGGAGCCGTCGAGAACGAGCAGTTTGTCGCCGTCTGCAGCGCGAGCGACGAGGGATTCGAGCGGTCTAGATCTGGGATGCGAGCGATCGCCGCGGCCGGACCTTGGTCCCGTTGCGCGATTGCAGAGGCCGGATCGAACCTGGGATAGGAGATGTGACCCGGCTACGGTTGACTGGGCACAGGATAAATCTGAGGGGACAGCGAAAGAAACATGGTTGTGGGTCAGGGCGTGTGATCAGTTTAATCCAGCTCTATGCGTGGAACGTCGGATCACGTCTTGACTGCATAATCCGCTATGTGACCCGGAGACGCTGGACGAGTTCAGCCAAGGGCGCATAGGAATAGCGGCAAACCGCAAGGTGGCGCCGCGCATAACCCTCTACTACTACTACTACTACTACTGATATAGAAGCGTGAGGAGTCGGACTATATTGAGGGGCGGATTAGCTTCATTGCTGGAAGCTTCGTAGCGTTTGTGAAGCGCCTTCCAGAGCTCGTAGATTAAGCCGTCGAGACCAGCTGCTTTCCCTATGGCGGACGCATTCAGGGACTGTATGACGTCGTCTTCCGTGATTAGACTTTTGAGGCGCGCAGTGTCGATCCCGTCCTTTTCTGGTATGTGGCGCAGCGCTGTCTGTATTGCGTCTTCGCGTTCAGCTTCATCAGGGTGGATATCTTTCTTCTGGATTGACTCGTGGTAGTCACGAGCTAGCGCCGCCATGTGTCGTGTTTCGGTCACAAAGGTCGGTTCTCTTATGTCCGGATTCTGTAGACTGAGCATGGTATCTCGCGGTGCGTGCTTCTTCGCCCACCCCAGCCATGTCTTACAAACTGTTTCGGCTGTTGCCCAGGTTCTTGTCGTGCGTGCGGATAATATGGTCTCAGACGCGCTGATCTTGGCATCTTGTAACTTCTCCTCCGCGGCTTTGAAGCTGGCGCGTGCATCATCCTTAGAGTTCGGTGACGCAGTTTGTAGTGTTTGTTTTGCTTCGAGTCTTTCAGTATTCAGCCGCTCTATGTTTGCGTTTCTGCGACAATTGCGCTCTCTTTGGTGTCGTTTAGCAGCACGGATCACCGCGGTCTTGAAGTCGCGATAGACGGCTTGCACGTTGTTACTTTCGTTTCGCGCTGCGCCAAGTTCGGCTATCTTAGAGAGTGCGTATTTCCCGGCTACGTCAACGGCCGTCATGAATTCCTCATCCTCTAACAGGTCGCTCTGCATTGACCATCGTCCAGGTCCGATGAACGGCGCGTCTATATTTACTATCTCAGTGGAGACTCGGCTGTGATCATGCTTGTTGAGGTCTGTTAAATCGATTTTCCAGTTTCGACTGGCCAGTGTCAGGCCGCGAGTAAGATAAATACGGTCAATCCGGGATAGCTTGTCACGTGCTGAACTGCGCCAGGTGTACTCTATAGTCGAAGGGTTGGTTTCCCGCCAACCGTCTGCCACTCTGAGGTGGCGTTTAAGCGAGTCGAATGTAGCGGGCGCGTCAGAGTCGTTGAGCTTTGCCGGGAAACGGTCTATGTCGTCCTCGACGAAATTGAAGTCACCGAGCAGCACGTCCGGCTTCGGAATCGTGCCGCCTGAGTCTCGTATCTTGGTTTCTATCGTCGACCACATCTCACGGTTCTCCAGAACGTCGTTCGGGCCGTATACTGCCAGGAATGTAATTTCGTCATTTCTGTGCCAATTCATCGTCGTGAGGATTGCACGTCCAGGAACCAGGATATGCGTATTTAGGACCTCCGTATTGGTCAGTCTCTTGTTGAATATAAGTGCAACGCCGCCCGCTCCAGCCGGGTTGTCGGGATGTGCGGTGTTTACCACGAGTAAGTCTTTGTAACATGTCTCAATTTCGCGCATGTGCGTGTCTGTGAGGTGGGTTTCCTGAACGGCCATGACACCGATCCTTTCGCCCATGATTGCTGTTGAAAGCTTCTTCCATTTCACGGAGCCGCGGATATGTGGTGAGCCCCGTCCTTTCATATTCTCAGTGGCTATGAGCAAATGCGATCTCGTGTGTTTATTGCTTGGTGCCGTCCGCATGCGGTTCGGGCGCGCTGATCTCGGGAGGGATCTATACGGTCGCTCCCGCTCTCCAAGAGAGGAGGCAGGGCTGTTAGTTGTCGGTGAGACGGGCTCCCCGTGTGAGCGGGGAGTTTCAGGCAAGATAGCCGTGGCAGGATAGCCAGTGGGGTGCGGAGTGACTCCGCGGGAAGAGCTCGGTGCGCTTCGGTGTGACGCACTGGAGTCGGAAGGTGCTACGGCATCCTCTGGCTCCGGTGCGTTCACGTCCGTTGTGCGCCGAGGGAGGGGTTGTCCGCCGCCTTCACCTTCCGCTCCGTCATCGACTGTGCGAGTGGCAGACGGGCCTCGCACAGCTCGGGTGCGGGAGGTCGATGAGCCAAGCCAGTTAATACCGGGAGTGTTGGGGGTGTTGTTATCAATTGCAGAGGTTGGTTGCGTAGAGTGTCTCGCGATCCCGGGCCTACACACCCATGGACGCACAGCGAGCGACCGGCTCGCACGGTGGACGATGGCCAGTGTACTTGTGGTTCCCCGTCCGGACGGAGAGCACGTTCTAAGGCCTTCAGCATCTCTGCACGGCTAGTCCTTGACCTAAATAGGTCTCCGTTATGTCGTTGGCTGTCGCGGCTTTCCCGTCCTGCAAGCAGTCGGTAAGTGTGGGCCGCGACAGTGCACTGCTTCGAGGTTGTGCGTAGCTCGCCCAGCTGCGCGCGCTCTTACGGTACCGGTGTACGCTTGAGCCGCCTGGGCTAGTGTGTCCGATTTGTGCACGGCGAGTGACTCAGAGGATACGCTCGCCGAACTGCAAATTGACCGAGTAAGATGCGTATCAGACTCATTCTCGTTGCTCAGGGATGAGTAATGTTAGTAAGTTGTTTATTGTGAGCTAGGGCGCGACTCGTAGACTGCACAGCTGTTCGGCGTTACGTGGGCAACAAGCAACGACGACGCCCTAGGAAGCCATGACACACAGAACAAAGGGGCGCGTGCGGCAGAATAAGGCAGATTAGGAAACCCGTGGCCGCCTGGAAGGGTACGAACATTCGGAACAAAGCGAGACGTTCGAGCTGAGGGCGGGGAAGCCCATGCAAGGCGCGCGCCGCGAAGAGGGTGAAAGCGAGGCCGGATACGAGGTAGGATTCGACCAGCGGCTCGGTGGGGGACAGCGTGCGCGACGGGAACAGGTGCGTAGTACAGTACGCGCGGGATACAGAGGAACGGGCGAGGTTGGGAGCGGGTTGCGGGGTACGTGATACTGCCCTATTCGCATCCGGGCCATCGAAAGCACAGTTGACGTACTAGGCACGAGAGACACCTATTAGAAGGCCATACTCGAGTTTGAGCATCGAGATATGGCCGCGATGGCGAGCGATAGCGGCGGGAGTGAGGCCGGCGGGCTGCGACAGCGCCGACGACGTTGGCGGTTATTTCGCGGCACGCAACTTCGTAGAGGCCCAAGATAGGGCATATATTTTCGCGCGGAGGCGAGCGCAAGCGAGCGCGAGCAGTAGAAACTGCTGGGGTGCAGAGTGCACGGTTCGGACGTGGTGGTTCGGGATCAACCCTTCTCCCTTGGCCGCATTCTTCAACGCATATTGCATCCCGTCCTTACATAACTTGAAGTTACCAGAGGTTAGTTACAGCGTCTTCTTGAACCACTCGACTGTAGCCCCGAACGCCTCCTCCTTCGCCGTCCTAGCTACATCGTCCTTCGGATCGGCGCGCACTGCGAATCCATGACGGCATCCCTTCCAGAACTTCCTCTCGTAGTTCGGCCATCCGTTCAGCGCCTCGTCGACTTGCGCTTGTAGTTCGAGTCCGAAGCTGAAGTCGTCCTCGCATGAGACGATCATGAATTTGGCCGCTGAGACTTTGCGGAGTGCGATAAAGTCGTCGAGCGTTACGAGTCCTGGGTGGGCGATGACGCTGGAGGCGACGGTGTTCGATAACGCGAGGTCGACGCCGTATCGTCCGCCGAAACAGTACCCTGTACAACCTGTTGCGGGTCTTCGTTACGTCATAATCTCAATGACCGGTACGGAGGATGACTTACCGAAGGTCTTGATTCCGCGCTCAGAGCGGAGAGCGTCGATGACTTTGTCCAAGATCGGTTGGGTGTGAGCTTGCGTGTGCCTCGGACCCCAGTCCGTCATGATATCGAACTAGAGCAATGCGTCGTGAATATCGTGGGCATAGGCGCGTTATTCAAGAGACATACCCCCGGTGTGGCGCGCATCTCCTCGGTGACGGGGTCATTGTTCAAGTAGTCAGGCACGTAGACCTTCGCGATGGTAAGACATCGGCTGAGCGGGGGAGAGCGACCTAGAACTGGCGTCGCACCTGATATCCTGCACGAGCATAGTCGTCTGCCTGGTAATGGAGTAAGATCGGGCTAGCACGTCAGAAGCAGTATAGAAAGTACCAGTAGCTACGCAACGCAGACGATAGAGATCGTTAGAGTGCTTCATATGCCGCAGAACGTCGACTCACCTGCGCGTGCAGCGCACGGGGCCCAAAGACATCTGAAGACTCATAAAGTTAGAGTTAAACCATGCGGTGAATACACATACCAGTGAGGAACAGAACTGCCTTGTCTTTGGCATATTCGGTACCAGCTGGCGGAAGAGATACGTAGGTGTCGATGCCGCCGATCTGCTGAAATCCCCCAGCGGGTGTTCCTTCGTGACGCGCGGTGACGAGACAGTCCTTGCACAGACTCATGGCGGAGAAAACGGGAGTCGCAAAGTGGCACGCGCGTCGCTGGCTAACTTATATGTACGCGTATGCGAGACGCGTGGCCTCGGAACGGCCACATCGGTCCGGCAGCAGGCCCCGTGAGAAGTGCCCAGAAACGCGCGAAAGTCCACTTTATAATTGGATTTTGTGTCACGGGAAGCGAAGAAGGTCATGGCGATTTCGAAAACGGGCCCCGGGCTCCGGCGAGCGTTCAGGTTTTCGGTCGAGTCGCCAGGGCTGGCGCTTCACACGAAGTGCACAAGCTGACGCGCAAGACCCAGGTCGACGAAAGTAGGTGCAAGCATGTGCGCGTCTGTAGCTGCCTGCACAATGTGGCCGCGAAATGAAGGATGGCAGGCGGGAAAAGACCGAGAAAAGATTTTGACTCCGCCGTCCGTGCTCTCCCGCTAACCGCCATGTCCGGTTCCTGCGTCCGTTGATTACAATCTCCAGGATGGCGAACAGGTCACTGCTGATACCCCCTGTATCTAGCTGGATCTAGGAACTCTGCATCTGGAACTGCGCGCGCCGCGGTGTGAGCGCTCTCCTCATGCGCCCCGCCACCACTCCTCGGATTCCTGACGCCCTGCGCTCTGTGTCTGACAGAATCGAGACTATCGGTGATGCTTATACGCTCGAAAAGCGCCACAATGCGGAGGACGTGTTTCAACCTCTGGCTGACGCCGACGACGTGCCGCGATGCTCGGCACCGTGCCCGCCGGCGGTCTCGCGGGGACGCGCGCCGTGCCTCCGCTGCAACTTCTAACTAGCGAAGCCGCGGTTTCATCTGTGGCCGTATATTGTAAAGCACGATAAAGATGTGGAATCCGGCACCCTGCTCGGTCTGGAAAACATACCATCAGCCCTCCTGCTCCTGGCTAATTCTCGCCCATTCGCGTACTGCCTACGCTCTTTCGTCCACACGTATTTGGAGCGCGGTGACTTTCACGCTGCATTGTTGCCCTGCAGCACAGCTGAGCGCGTTCTACTCGATTGCGGATCTGAAGGCAGAGCTTGCGCCATGGTGTCACGACACTGTCGGAGTGCTGGACCGTCTTCACAGCGTTCCCAAAGCATTTGATCGCCGGTCTTGGGGTATGCTTTCTGTTGTGAGGGACTGCTGGAACTGCTCGATATTCTCGACGATTCCGAGTTGGTCGGTCGCTGTGCAGCCCGCGGACTACTGTATCGTCGCTGTGCTGATCGTGCAGACACAGATCTGAGGCGGCCTCTTACTACATCAAAGCGCTTGTGCGATTGTCACGCGGGACAGATAATCTCGCTCCTGCAGCGTCGCTGTCGCTCGAAAATTCCGGCTTCTCGTTACATCGACAAGGGAACTTCGTCGATGGCCGTTCTGATCGCTTCCCGCTGCACTCGCTCATGACCGGCGACCCCACGGGTTCCTCGAATGGCGATCATTCTCCT
The DNA here is from genome assembly GCA_001632375.1 of Exidia glandulosa HHB12029. Classification (NCBI taxonomy): domain Eukaryota; kingdom Fungi; phylum Basidiomycota; class Agaricomycetes; order Auriculariales; family Exidiaceae; genus Exidia; species Exidia glandulosa. The sequence goes on along the minus strand of KV425885.1, from coordinate 454,828 downwards.
CTTTGTGCAGTTTCTGGCGCGAACGGTGGCGTTTATGTGGTCCAGGAAGCCTCAAACTCCACTTCACTGGAAGGTGCAGGTCGGCTCCGTTTCCCAGAAAGCCTAAGCCGCAGATAAGGCGGGTGGCGTATACACCGACAACGACTCCCGGCTCTACTACGCGAGGTTCCTGAACTTACCTTTACGGTCCCGCTTCATTGATCTTTCTCGCCAGTGGTACATAACCCCTCTCAGGTCACGGCACGCAAGTCGTTGCCGTTTCCAGTCAGTATGCAACTTCCCGTTTTCATCGCCCTACTTTTTGTCGCGGCCTCTTCTGCGAGGTGGATCATAGGCACGTCCATCGGTCCGAGTCGCCGCTTCTTCAACTGACGATCTGTGTACTAGTAGTCGACGAGACAGTCAACCAAACTCCAGTACCAGGGACGCTTCCTCTTACCCAATCTATCTCGTACGTGCTTCCCATGCCCCACATCCAGCATACTCTCATAATTTCTCTAAGAATCTTCCTCGCCGGCGTCGAATTCAGAGCCGGCGCGATGTGCAACGGCCAAATCCTCGCCGAGTTCGCCATAGAGCACGGTTCAATGTGTCACGACTACCCCGACGCTGCTCAGTCGCTCAACATCATCCTTAACCGCGACGGCTGCGTCGTACGCGCATTCTCAGACGCGGCCTGTGGTGGTGCACAACTTTGGGTTACGGATATGGAGGACCATTGCGCTGGAAGGATCCCAGCTGAGAAATCCGTTCGGATCGACTGCCCGTAATTGTCGTCGCTTGGTATACAGTAGCGCATGTGCTTGCGAGATAGTGAATATGCGACACTGATGTGGACGTCCGAGTCTCGTCTCAAGGTATCTTGACCAGTCCAGGAAGACGTATTCATTACATAGGAGCTACTACTACATATCTGTCGTGATCATTCTGCACTATCGTTGTCATTGTCCGACTGTCGTTCAGGTTCGTAGCAATTCATTCAGCGGTCAGACGACATTAGCACCGTGCTGGTGCACGGGTTGCGGGAACGGCGGGGCACCAGTCGTCGCGAGGGCGGGCTGCGGAGGAGCAGGATGTGTACCACGAGGCGTCACAGGACCTTTAGGTCCCAGGATCCTCGCAGTCGTGGAGATCGGCGGCCCAGTCTCCGTCACGCCTGGTGCCGCGCGCTGAGGGTAGAACCGTGGCAGGGTGCCGCGGCGGCGTCTGCTGGAAGCTCCGATGCAGCATGCGAAGAGGCACCATCCGAGGAGCGCGAGGACTCCAACTCCGACTGTAGAGAAGCAGCAATCACAGTTAGTCCTGAGTATTGCGCAGAGACTGCCAGTGGTGACGTACGGACGACCATCCCAACGATGAATCCTGTACCGTTACGGTGTAGATGACTGATAAGACGTGTGAGTGTGAACATCCACCCACACGCGAGTTCGCGAAACTTACTCGAAGGCAGCAACGCGGTGTGCCGAGGCGAGCAGGAGGAGGACGGTCGTGGCGGTTGCAGATTTCATCGTGCAGGGAAAACGAGCACAAGGCGTAATGGTGCCGCGAGTCGACGATATCGGCTTTTTGAAGGACCAAGGCAAAGTGGAGTGGGATAATGTCAAAGTAGAGCGGGATAGTGTAACATGGCCGCAGTCGAAGATAAGAGTACCAATTGTCTGACGTCACCCGGTAAATAAGGGAGATCAACCGTTAAATGGCCGATATCGCTGTCAGACTTCTATATATAGCTTCATAGGCGTACCAGAGAAGTTCTGTCGACGAAATCTGACCTGACACTCGTCAAGAAGCTTAAGGGATGGAGTCGCCAGGAAGTAGAAACGTCATCCACATCCCAAGCGACAGCGGTGAAGGTGCAGTGGATTTGGTGGTAGTCAGATACAGAGGACGCCAGGACCCCTTTCCAGATGTCGAGACTCGTGTGAGGCGCGCAAACGATGGTAGATTGGATGCGTACCGGTAGGCGTGCCGTCGTTGGTGACAGCGACGACGCAGTCCTTGCAGAGGCTCATGGTAAGAACGTGAAAGAGAACCGTCTAATGTCGATGCCTTCTGACTGCTTATGATGACCCGTTTCTTCCTTCGACGCCTTCTCAGACATATGTATACGTTGCTCTGAAAAGTCCCCTTGCGTTGTGCGACGTGAAGGAGAAACTCTGCAGCAACTCTGTAGCGAAGAGTTTGAGATAAACGTCAGAGAAAGACGCGAACACACAGCATGCGCGCACGGATACTGCGTCGTGGAGAGTAAGATATGGAGCCCGGGCGACGAGCGACGTCACATCTGGTAACCCCGGAAAGCAAATCGAGCAGCCATCATGCCCGAACTCCACGCTAGAGCACGCAAACGTCGCTGAAGTGCCCAAGGACGTGGAATCATACAAGAGCGAGAATACGGGTTTGTGCATAGCGATTGTCAGGCGACGAAGGTGGAAGTCGGCGAGAGAGGACTAGCAGCGGAGTTCGGCGTCTTCTCTCCGTCGCTTGGCGCCAATCGACGGAGCGTGGAAACCCGTGGGAACACGTGGGAAAAAGTCCATCGTCTTTGCCCTCTCGAGCTCGGCGAGAGACATGATATGTGAAGTCCAGGGTCGTAAAACAAAAGTGAGCGTCACCCGTAAAATTTCTAGGGAAGTACTTTCACGGTTCAAGGCTCCAGACCAACTCCAGATATCCAGCGAGCACTGGAGGTGCATGCTGACTCACTGCCTCGGGCAGAAGAACCCTCAAAAAGTATACGGTAGGTCCCGCCTGTATATATACTGCTCGCTTCTCTTCGTCTCCACGTTTCGCTCGATCCTCTCTCAGATCGTCTCCATCCTGTTCAGCCGTCAGTATGAGCTTTTGCAAGGACTGCATTGTCGCCGTCCGGCAGGATGGTACTCCCACTGGTACGCCTCTCGTCGCCTTCAACGGTCTCCACCTGACGTGAGGACTGGAACGTGAAGGTAGGATCGAGAAGATTGGTGGCGTGGACACGTATGTTGCTCTCCCGCAGGGCGACTACCCCAAGGACAAGGCCATATTGTATCTCACTGGTGCGTCTCACATATTTGTGTCAGCGAGCGAACGCTGAGCGCTATGGTTCAAAGATATCTTCGGGATCAAGTTCCCCAACAACCAAGTGCGCATCCATTTAGTTCCACTTCACTTTCGCGTGAGACTGACAATTCGTGCCATCTATAGCTCCTTGTCCGTGGCTCCTGTGATTCGCTCGCCATATATACAGCTAATGCATTTCTACCCAGGCGGACGACTTCGCGCGCAATGGTTTTCAGGTGTACATGCCCGACTACCTGCACGACGACCCTGTCAACGATGCGCTCTTCGCAGATCCTAACGTACGTTCGCAATCACATCATCGTCCTCCATTTGCTCACGTGTTGCGCTTGCAAAGTGGGAGATCAACCGCGACTGGTTCCCTACCCATATGGAGGAATACACACGTCCGCTCCTCGACGCGGTGATCGTAGGTCTGAAAGAGCGTGGGATCACGGTCTTTGGAGCGACGGGGTACTGTTTCGGTGGTCCGTCCGGGTCTCCTCTTCCCTCCCATCCCATCCCTCGCTACTCCCTCTCCCATTCGTTCTTTCCTCCCACACTCGCTTGCTAACCTTACGCTAACGTGACAGGCCGCTACTCCCTCGACCTTGCATTCGAAAACCTCGTGCACGCAATCGCCATCACCCACCCCTCCGCAATCTCCACACCTGCCGACTTTGAGAGACTCCTCTCAACCTCCCGCGTCCCACTTTTGATCAATAGCTGCGAAGTCGATTTGATGTTTCCTATTGAAGATCAGAAGAAGGCGGACGAGGTTTTGGGAGGGGGGAAGTATAAGTGGGGGTATGAGAGGACGTATTGGGAGGGATGCGTGCATGGATTCGCGGTACGTAAACTACAAAGCGTATTGTAGTACGTGCGGAGGGCTGATAACGTGTAGGTGAGAGGCGATATGAGTGACCCGTTGGTCAAGGCAGGCAAGGAGGGCGCATTCAAGGCCACTGTCGAGTGGTTTATTAAGTACCTCTGATGAGATAGAGCACTCTTAGATACCTGTTCAGTCTTTGCGCTCTCTCCGCCTTCGCGATAATGCAATTTCATCCGAAAAACTGTGCGAAAAAACCCGTTCGGTATCTTCCGCATATTGTCTTCTTGCCACCAGAACCAGCACGGGACGCGCGTCCCCCGCAGCAATGGACGCAGCGGGCGCGTCGCGATATTATGGCCTCGCTGCCGTACGGCGGTGTAATATGGCTGTGCGTGCAAGGCGCCAGGGCACCTGGCGACCACTGACGCGTCCGCTTCCCCCATACGCGTAATTCCTACTGCAGAACTCGTAGAACTGCATCCTGGCACGTTTGTGAGTGTTCCGGCATGGCGCGCAGGAGGTGGGCGTGGGTCAGGCCCAGTCAGGCGCGGCGTTTTCCTCATCTCTGGCGTGGCGTGTCAACACGTCGTGCGTCCACCCTATCAGCCGTCGCAGCGCTTCAATGCCCAATTTCCAAACATCATTCATTCCGCTCGATTTACCGGGACTACGTCAGTTACTGTACGTCCAGCGAGTACTGTTGCAAGAGAGAGGCGATGCCGAGCTACAGATATAGGACAAGTCCACACGGTTCCCAGATTCCCCACTTTCACCTTCTCGTTCAACTAGCTCAAATGTTCTTGGGCCCTTTTTGCACGACTTCACTCGCTCAACCCTCACTCGTGACTATGATCTTCACATTTCTGTCTGCTGCCGCTACTCTGGCCGCACCGTCCGGCACCTGCACGATGAACTTCATCGGCTCTCTGGGCTGCAAAATCAATTCGAACCGTGTCGCGTACTGGACCGCAGTGCCAGGATGCGACAACCTGTGCATCCAGCTTAGTTACCAAGGCCATACGCTGTCTTGCACATCGACACCTCTGGCGGCGCGTACGATATCAGCCGCGTGGAACTATCGCGAGTTCGGCGTGGGCGCGATGTGGCGACGGCGGCATCTTGATGACCGAAGGCGCCTATAATCTCGACAGCTCGGTCTGACGGCGGCGAACAGTATGAACTACATTGCGGCGTGCGCGGTGCGGGTTGCGAAGAACTACGCGCTCTATAAAATCCTGAACCCTGTGCCTCATTTGGAGTTTCGACAAAGAGTGCACCGTCGACCTTGCCGTCCGGGAGGAACCAGCCAACATCCTCGGTCTTACTGTGCCGCTGACCACCGTACCGGTGTACCACATCCAGGACGGCACTGTCCATTCCGTCTAGGCCCAGTATGAACTCGACGGTGGACAGAGCGGAATCGAGCGTAGTCCTGGCGCGTGCATTGTGTTGACTGCGATGCTGTCATTTTTTTTTTGAATCTGAGGAAGGTTGTCACAGACACGGAGAGCGATTTCGGCCAGGGCAGGCTTGTCGCTCAGGTCCTGACTATTCGCCCGCTTCAGCGGCTGCAGGTGTCAGCGAAAATTTGACCTGGGCTGGACATTCATCAACATGGACCTCCCACCGATTGCTGATTTGTTTGGGGTTTGGTCTGGTCTCCCTCAGGCAGTGCGGCATTGTCGCGGCTGCCACATACAACCTGCGGAGCAGCCGGTGTCTGTCCGCAGCTTGTCTTCAATGTACAGGGGCCGCTGGCAGACGCTGACAGTGGTTGGCATTAGAAGGGTCGTGTGTAAGCAAGAACCTTATCTGTCCAAATTCTAGTCTTCCTCCGGTATTCCGCTATCTTGGGCGGTTATCCCTAGTACTGCAGGAAATCCAGGCTTTATCCAGCTAATACGTCGGACTACTATATACAATATTCTATGGCCCAAATTGAACTGTTATCCATTTATCCGGCCGTCTCTACAAGTGCCGCTCACCCACCAGGGGATGTAGCTCCCTCGCCTCAAGTTCTGGTCCCTGGATGTACAGTTCAATCCTCAGCTGTCGTTTGAACACATTCCTGCTGATGCGGTGCACCCCACAGGTCGCGAATATTGCCCCGAGCTTTCCCGCCTACTGCGCGTACCGTATCATTGGCGTCTCGCGGCAGCTGCATGAATGCGTACGTAGGTGCAGTGCGACTGCGCCGTTTGTGTCGTACAGCCCGAGCTCCCCGTCCCGCAGCAGCATATACAGCAGCTCTAATTGGCTCCTATGTTACTTCAACGTGCCGTGCAGCTATTCCTGAACTCTAAGAAGTAATATCATCCACATATAAAGGCGAGTCGCGCGCCATCTTAGAATCTCATCGAACTTTACACTTTCACAAGAATGTTCCTCCTTTCTCACATCTACATCGTTCTCGCGCTTCAGCTGGGCAGCGTCCTCGGCGTTGCTCTCAGGCCGTACGACTCTCTTGCTGGCCTCACTCGCCAGGAGGTCGATGCTTTTGCACGCAGCGTTAAAGTCGTCGGTGGTCAACCCGCTCCACCGGTCATCGCGGACACCTCATCGAAGCTTGTGAACGACAAGGAACACCCTTGGCTTCCGCTTGCTCCCGGCCAGCAACGTGGTGAGCTCACGATTCTCATACAGGTCCGGTCTTGGACAGGCTTTGACCAGCATCGCAGGTCCATGCCCGGGCCTCAACACCCTCGCGTCTCACGGGGTACTCACGCATTAACCTCTGCATGAGAGTCTCTCTGACTAGCTTCTCAGTATCTCCCGCGCTCCGGCGTCGCGACCCCTGCACAGATCGTGACCGCTGTACAGGAGGGTCAGTCTTCTCGTGCTCACATCATGATCCACGGCTCTTATCTGACTGAGCGTTAGGGTTCAACATGGCCTTAAGTCTCGCCCTCCTGGCGAGTGCATGCGCTCGAGTAAAGAGTCCACGTCTCACGCTTTGACACTTTCAGCTTACATACGGCTCCTTCCTCGTCGACGGCAATCCGCTGACTAACCTAATGAGCATCGGTATGTCGGACGATGTACACCCGTGATACGTTCTACTTTACTCACTCCAAGTCTTAGGGTCGACCTCGAGTCTCACTGGAGCAGCGCCTCCCAAGCCCGCCCTCGTCAGTGGCCTGAGCACCCATGGCACTTTCGAGGGTCCGTGATCCCTCGGTCGACAAGAATGAATAACTGACTGATCTTGAAGGGGATGCAAGCATGACGCGTAGCGACGCGTTCCTCGGCGACAACCATTCCTTCAACGAGACGCTGTTCGACCAGGTAAGTACATTTTGCCATCTCTTGTCAGGCGGGATCTCACTTCAGTGTACCTGCTATAGCTCGTGCAGATCAGCAAGGAAGTCGGTGGCGGCAAGTACAACATCACCGCGGCGACCGAAATGCGCTTCCAGCGGTTCCAGGACAGTGTCGCCCGCAACCCAACGTTCAATGTGATTGAGTTCTTGAGCTGGGATGTCAGAGCTCTGACCTTCGTCTGCAGTTTGCCAACCCTCGCTTCGCCACCGCGTTCGCCGAAACAGCCTTCCCGCTCGCCTTCTTCATTGATGGGCGTGACAAGTCGCTCGCACTCGACCTGGATGTCATGCGCGGATTCTTCAAGGATAGTAGCATGCCGCCCGACTTCCATCGCCGTGACGGCGCCTCCGACGCCGGAGACTCCGAGTTTGATATCATTCAGTTGTCACACAACTACTTCCCTGGATTCAACAACGGGACTGGTGGGTGCCTGGCTTTTGCAATCGACGTGCTTACTCACGCCGGTTGACAGTCAACAACTTTGTCCCCGACCCTAACTTCCTCGGGTACGTCCGCATTGTTTCCTTCGCAATCGACTCTCAACAGATTGGTCTAGGACGCAAACGGAGGAAATCTGTGCTCTCTATGAGAAGGTGAGACCTCGCCTTTGGCTCCAAGTTCCTGCATTTCACTCACTATGCACCAGTTCGTCAACACGACGATGGAGCTGTACCCCAACCCGCAGGGCGCTCTCCGTCGTGCCCTGAACGTGAACCTTGACAATTTCTTCATCCCCGTCTCGTCGGACTGCGCCCAGCTTCACCCGTTCCCTTAATCGATTGCTAGTTGGGATGTCCGAGCAGTTGCTCGCCTCTTGTCTACAAATCCCAGCGTCGGATGACCCGCTTGAATACAGAATGTGATATGACGCCCTGTAAAGTCAGGGTGAACAGGGCTGCAGGATCCGCCGGGTCTACTATTGGGTTAACTGAATTGGGCAACGCACTCAGGATGAGGGGAAAATCTTGTACAACTTCTTAGGAGCCACCCGCCAAATGAGGAGCCCCGAAACCGAAAGGTCCGGTGATGAGTCCGGCGCACGTTGTGCAGGTCGAACCGCAGGATTACTTATTGCGTACGCCAAGGTCCAGTACGTAGCAGTACTTAGTCAGGAAATTGGATTCTTCGAAGTGCTGGAGTGCATCTGAGGCGAACGCGCGTGGATTGCTGACGTAAGAATCGTCATTTCTGCTTGTCACTGATTGCACCGACGCTCGCGAGCTGACACGAAATATGATATACGAGCGTAGATTCAAAGATATGACATAATACTGCTGAGGTCTTCGAGTGCGATTGCATCAGTACCGTGTGCGCTAGGCCCAAAAGCCTTGCGTCTCGATAAACTCGCTGACGTTGTAACATCTTGCACCGGAGATCTTCCGGGTACGGCGACGGTGGATGAATAAGTGCGGCGGGCCAGCCAGGCCCAGGGGTTGTACCAGAAGTATAAGTACCCGGACAGTGCACATAACAATCTCATCGCAACGGTCTCCCCACCCCTTCGAACTCACTCTCGCATCGCACTATGAGCTTCTGCAAGGACTGCATCGTCGCCGTGACCCACGAGGGAACGCCCACCGGTGCGTTCTCGGTGCTTGCTCCATTCGGGACGCGTTGCTGACTGCGATGTAGGCAAGATCGAGCAGATAGGAGGTGTCGAGACGTACGTCGCGCTCCCCGAGGGCGACTATCCGAAGGACAAGGCTTTGCTCCTCCTCACCGGTTTGTCACAGCATTCTCACTTTCTTCAGCATCTGCCTCTCACGCGAGTTTCGTTCACGCAGACGTCTTTGGGATCAAGTTCCCCAACAACCAGGTTTGTCGACTCCGTCTTTGCACCTCTCATTACTAAGTCTGTATCCCGCGCAGCTCCTCGTGAGCTGCTCAGTACACATCATAGCCTGGACGGGCTGATATACGTCGGTCGTAGGCTGATGACTTCGCTCGTAACGGCTTCGCGGTGTACATCCCGGACTACCTGAACGGCGACGCGATCATCGATTCCATGTTTGGCAACCCAAACGTCCGTCCCTGTAGTACCACAACGGCGCATATAGTTGACGTTTCTGACGGTGCGAAACTTAGTGGGACATCGGCCGCGACTGGTTCCCTACGCACACAGCCGAGCAGACGCGTCCCCCGCTCGACAAAGTCATCGCTGGACTCAAGGAGCGCGGTGTCACCACGCTTGGTGTTGCGGGCTACTGTTTCGGCGGTGCGTCCTTCTTTCATCAATACATCCCCAACGCCCTCATCTCCCTCAGGCCGCTACGCCGTCGATCTTGCGTTGGAGAACGCCGTCAAGGCGATCGTCATTTCGCACCCTTCGCTCCTCCAAGTGCCAGCAGACTTTGAGAAGCTCCTTGCGACGTCGAGCGCCCCCCTGCTGATCAACAGCTGTGAGAAGGACGACATGTTCCCGCCTTCAGCGCAGGCTACAACCGACGAGCTCCTTGGTGCGGCAAGTACAACATCTGTAAACGCCCGCAGCTCCGGAACGGGATGCGCCGAGCACCGCCTGACGGAACGATCAGGAACTCAGGGATCTTCGGGGCAATCACAGGAGCGTTCCGGAGCGCTCCCGTCAGTCCGCTGCTCGCTCGGTTCCCTCAAGTAGTGCGACCGTCTGTGTGCATTTGAAGGTTGCGTCGTTGTATTGTCCTATCAGGAAATATATAATATTCAATATATTGTGCGATACGCGTGTTTGTCAACGAAATTATTGACCCAGAACTCGGACCACCGCTCATAGATGTTGTGGACGTTTAGATAGAGCGGGATGCTCGGCTTGTGGCCCTTCAGCCGCGCCACCAAGTGGCAAATGCGTCGAATGTCGATCGCCTCGATTACCGTCGCTTGTCGAACGCCGTCCTGCGCGCCAGACTTGAAGCTGCGCTGTACATGGTACATGCCGGTGGCCTCGTCCGGCCGCCCAAGCTTCGAGAACCATTCGATATATGCCAGTGTACCAGGTGCAGGGATACGGAGGCGCGCAAAGATGTCGGTCACGAGCGTGGGCAGGCGGAAGAGGACACGGACTTGCGCGATGCGTATACCTGCAGTGCGCCCCGTGCGCAATCATCAATAACGAAGCGTCATCCACTCTAGAATAGACGTACCGTCCATGCCACCTTCACCCGCAACGCCGTCGCCGTCGAGCTCGACCATGACTGGGTCAAATCGAGCGGGTACCGTCTTCGTCCGTGTCTTGTGGATTGGAGTCGCGCGTGCGGTGTCAAGCGTAGCAGGCGCGTGCAGAGTCTGTATGTCAGGTGTGTGGAACTTTACCTGGTGCCAAATGTCGAACCCGAGGCAGTCTGGAGAGGGAATTTCGTACCGGGGGACGGGGATGCCGGGATGTTTCTTGGTCCACTCAGCCTTGACGTAGGTCTGGACGAACTTGACGACCTCTTCGGCGAAAAGCTGCGCGCCGTGCTCCTTCTTGATGTAGGTAATATTGCGGGCACGAGCGTTGGGGTGCTTGGCAAACGCAACTGGCGGGTTCTCGCGCTTCGACGGCGGCCGTTTGAGGGCAACATGGACCTTGTTATCCAAGTAGGCCAGGTACGTCGCGAAGCGGAATATCTTCTCGCGGCGCTCGAGCCAGGTGCACATGAACGGGAATATGTCGTCCTCGCGGTGGTTCGACGCGTCGTATGCCTCCTTTGCGTAGTCGATGTGGAGCCGCTCCGTCTGCTCGGTATTGTACCCACCAGTCGTGCCGAACAGGCGAATAGACGAGGTATAGTGTAACAGGCCATGCAGCTTTGGCAAGTCGAGGGCTACGGCGCGCACGCTCGCGGATTAGACAATGTGTGAGCAAGAGAAGCAAACACGCACACTCGGTCGCGCCCGTGTTAAGAAACACATCCTTGTACTTGTGGAACTCACGTAGCGACTCGTCCAAGAGCTCGAGAGTGTCGTTTGAGTGACAGCCGTACTGCGCGAGGTACGTGAAATCGAGAAGTGCACGGGCAGCTCGAACCGCATCCTTCTCCGGAATACCAGCGAGGCATGCCAAGAGCTGCTTCGCGATGGCCTTGTGCTCCACGCCAGAGACACGCGACAGGCAACTTATCCCGTCCTTGAAGTGACGCAGCCCTTGCGCAAGCGGTACGCGGCGGAAACGGGCGTCCAACTCGTCCTCGCCAACAATATGCGTGGCCCACGCCGTCAGGTGTTTGATCAATCCCTGATAGAGCTGGTGCAAGATGTCGGGCGTGATAGCCTGGTGAATGTCGGCATGCTCCCAGTCTTCCCAGAACGGATGAGGCACGAAGTTGAGGCCGAAAGCGCGAAGAGCGTCGTCGATGGAAGAGAGCGAACCCTCGCATGCGGAGATTCTCTCAAGTGTCTCCAGCGGATTGCGTAATGCACCCAGCTTCAAGGCCACTGGAGAAACCCGCCTTGTCAATGTCGCACTTTGGGCAGCGGGTTCCGTAACGAGTGCATGCAGCGAGGCATTGCTCCGGATAGTCGCCAGCATACACTGCGAGCAAGGGATAGCAGCTGCGCACCGCGCCGTCGCTGCTCTGCAATTCGATGCCGATCTTCGCCGCCGAGCGGAGCGGCTCAAGGATGGTGCGCACCGCGGTGTGGAATAGTTGTGCCCGAGCATTCCGTGCGGCCAGCTCGGTCAGGCCAGACGTGTCGATTGCGGACGTCGGAAGGTATCCAATAAGCACTTGGGCGTGGCGCGAAGGTTGGCGACGAATGTGGTCGGCAATGTTGCCTATTGTCATGTAGATGGGATACGCAGTTGCGCCGCCAGTGAAGAGCGTGAGCTCTGTTTTATCGGAGCTGATGATAATGGGTACGACTGTAGAGCCGATAGGGATCTTGCCCTAGCAATAACTTAGACAAGGACTATACAAGATATGAATACGCACCTGCATTTGCCACCACCAGTCACCGGTCTTCATATCGGTGTAGAGGCGGTTCGTGTGCGCGGCGTCGGCAAAGTGCTTCTCTGGTGCAAACGATAGGTGGTCCTTGAACGCGGGATCGGCCCACAGAGCGCGGAGACAGTCCGTTGGGTCGCGATAGAATAATTCGTGCTTCGTCTCCGAGCCGTCAACGGTGACAACCGTGTAGCTCCAAGTGCCATAGCCGGGCAGTTCATCGATTTTGCTGTTAAGCTGGCCAGAATTCTTGACACCTAAGAGACTGTCTCCCTGCATCTGAGTTGGTGTTAGCTTGTACGGCAATGAGGAGCCAGTGACGGACCGAAGATAGCTTGCAGAATCGATCGAAAGCAGCGTCGGAAAGCCCTTCGTTCTTGACCCATTGCGCAAGCTCCCACTCGGCTTGACTCGCAAATGGAGCGTACTTGTTGTTCTGTCCGCGGAGGTGGGCGAATTGCCCACGAAGCGGCGGCTGACCCATACGACACGGCTCGCCTGCTTTGGCTTCTGACGGGTATGCTTCGATGTGGGCTGCGTCGTCGGCCTCGTCCAGAGCATCTTCAACACTCGCTCGTCGGTTACCGTGAAGCGCAGATTCCTCCTCCTCTTCTTCATCTTCAGAAGGCTCGTCGTTGTGAGTCGGCAAGGGTTCACTGTCGACAAGCATGGCGTCCACTGCTGGTTCGTAGTTGAATTCGACACGCACACGCGAGCGTTGCATCGAGAACTTCGGGATACGAGCCCCCAGATAGGGAGGTCGAAGATCTGCGAGGCGCGCTGCCTTCGCAATGTGCTTCGCCTTGGTTGCACATGATGCTGCCTGGGCACGGTGTCGCTTCAGATCGGCGCTCGTTGTGAACACACGGTCGCAGAAACATTTGTGCGCCGGGAATGGCACAATAGGCGGCGGTTGACGGCGACGCATGAGAGGAGGGGAGTGAGAATGCAAGAGCCGAGTGTGATTAGAAGAGTAACACCGGAGTTTGGAGCAAAGTCAAGAGTCGATGTAGACTCGCATTACCGGAAGTAAATCTGCATATTGCGCTCGGCAATTGGAAGACCCTGGAACCTAATTTTTGAACTAGCGGGACTTTGCGTGATTCCTAATCCCTTTCCCTCGCACCATGCCCAGGGGAAAAAAAGTCAAAGCAACCAAGGCGACCACCGCTGATCTAAGCGGGCTCTCTGACAAGGAGAAACGGGACCTGGCAGCGCGCCTCCAAAACGAGCTGAAGAAAGATAAAGTCATATGTGAGCACGGCATCCAATGTCACACAGTTCCGGCGGTCAGGTGCTAACAATCTTTACAGCGAAACAGAAGAGACGGGACGCAGTGAAGCAGGCAGAGAACGCAGCCGAACAAGCGTACCAGGAGCAGCAGCGCTCGACGACAAGCGCAACCACAACCCCGGTCGAGAAGCCGCCCCGTCGGAACACGCAGACCACACAGAAGACTGCAGCGCTCCAGAAGACAACGCGGCGTGCAGGCAAGGACGACGACGACGAGAGCGTCAACTTTGGCAGTGGTGACGAAGTCGTTGTCGAGCCATGTGCGTTAGGGCACAGACTGTCGCCTGTCACTGACCCGGTCTTAGCTCGCAGGACACGGCTTGAGATCAGCCCAGCACCGCAGACTCCCGTGGAGAAGACGGTGCAGAACCCTAAGAAGCGAGCGGTCCCGAGCGGCGACAGCGACAGTGGCAGCGACAGCGAGGGCGAGAATGATGCGGCAAGCAATCCCAGCGATGGCAGCCCTGTCGCAAAGAAGAAGTCTCGTGGAGCGCAGCCCGTCACAGTGAGTTACAGTATCCATGCTTCCCTCGAAGAATGCTGACAATGTGTCCACAGCTGTCGGTTGGGCAGTCTCGCGCACTGAAGCCAGGACCAGCAAAACGGCGCAAGAGCAGCACACAGGGCACCCAGGCCGAGCCCGTTGTCATCTCCTCCGACGTCGAGGACGAACTGATCAAGCAAATCGTCACCGAGTTCACGCCGTACAAGCAGGTTGTCAACCACGTCGACAAAAACAAGCCACGTCTCGAGGACATGACACCTACAACCAAGAAACTCGCGCGCAAGCTGCGCTCTCTCTTCGCTCTCTACCTTGCGCTGGAAGACATGTTTCCCGAGGAAGAGGTTGCCAACGCGAAGATAGACCAGCTCTTCCAGGAGCTGACGAGCAAGGCCGCCGCTGGCAGCAAGATCGCCCGCCGCGGTGCGCGCTATAACGAGGAGGACACCTTCCAGGAAGATATGAGAAATGCGGTACGTAGTGCTTAGCTCACTCGCGCCACTTCGCTGAGGTTAGTTTGCAGGGTCGGAACGTCGACTCGGGCTGGCGCGGGCGTGTTTCCGATACGGCGCAAGGCCTCGTTGACAGCAAGTACAAGTTTGAAGATAAGGCCAACGACGACGAGCGCAAGCAGCTGGCAAAAGACTTAACGACCAATGGCGCATTCGCGTATCGTGATTGGGAAGAGGCAAGTTGTGCGCGTCTCTTTTGCACTCAGCTGACATATTTCTAGCGCAAGGGTTACTTGAAGAACCCTTTGGTTCCTCGTCTCCTCGCGAAGCATTTCCTCACAAAGAAAAGCAAGCAGCGCCGTGGGACGCTCACCGTTGGCGAGATCATCGTCGCGTTCAAAGACATGCCGAACCACCTGATCGCGTTCCTCCTCACCGCAGTACGCAAAGTTGTGGACTTACGGTTCTCCAGGAGCTGAAATGATTCTAGATCCAGTGTGCTATCGACGGCTGGGAGGAAGGATCTTTCACCAAGGCCGAGTTCTCGCAGGTAAACTACGACACGGTCTACGAGAACCACCTCACCACAATGGAGGATGTGGATAAGGTAAGACCGGGACATATGGATACATTGCGGAAATGGATCTGGGAGCAGGCATGGTGCGTGGATTCAGTCCGGGAAGGCCAGCCTTAGCCCTAAGGCTGATCTCTGCGCAGCGACTTTGCCGGCGTAAGTCCCTCAATAACAGTGGTGGACGACGGCGCAGGCGCAGGGTACATGACGCAGGCCGATCTTGACCGTATATTGGAGGATGATTGAGTGCAACCGACCTAGCACGGCGCGCGCGATGACGCGACACCGAGCGCGCAGGTCAACGATTAGATATGCTCTTCAACAGGGCGCGGTGCGGGCTTCAACATGCCTATCAGATACCAATTGACTTTGTAAGGACTTTCCGATGTTTCGCGGCGCAAATACTATTATATGTGGACGAGAACTTGTTCAGCGTGGCGTGTGCTCGAATTTTGCCCGGGTTTGAACGATGCTGCAATGCGCACGCGTCTCCTTGAGGCGCCGGCAATGCGCTCGACCGGATGCGCGCTCAAGGGCATGGGGCTAGCAGGCAGCGTCGGGCCCTCCCTTGCGCTTTTCATACGGCGGCGCGCGTCGAAGCACGTGACGGCGAGCCTGAACGCGGTTCGGTCGGACTTGAAAAGAGCCAACCGCTCTTTCCTCCTGCTTCCCACTCCCGCACCTACGGCTTCCGACCAGCGCCTGCTCCCGCGCTTCCCATGTATTACGGACTCGCACACTGAAACGTGCATGCCAGACTTGCCGCGTGGCCGAGTAGGCATTGGCGAGCCTGACATGTGCGTTTCTGCGCGCTCGACCGTGGTCTACTCGCAGTGAGGTCTTTCTTCGTCTTGACACATGCTTATATTCTTGCCAGTATTGTGTCGAAATACCACTCCTCATGTTTCGGACTCAGGTGCGTCGTTGATGACTGCTTGAGCATGTTGCTGACACAGGGTGGGACCACTTGCGTCAACAGGCGAGGAAGGCCAATAACAGTGCGGTGTAAGTCGCCCTACGCCAGGACCCGAGGCGGAACGTGAGCGCACTTTGTCAAGTTTCACTACGACTGTATTGACGTCTTTCGTTGGTTGTGGGTTCGCGTCCGGTCCAGATGTCGCGCCCCGCGTTCTGTCCGCCCTGAGCTCCACCGAGCTATCCAGACGTTTGCAGGAGGTGTCGATGGTACGCTGCCCATGTTCGCTTGCCCTATCGGCATATGTTAACTAATGCTGCAGGGAGTTTGGTTTGCCCGCCGGGCTCCCAGGCTATATAGTGTGTGTTCAGGATATTGCTACGGTACGTGCGCGTGAGCAGTCACATATAGCCCGCGCTGACGGCTATTTCAGAGCGCGTACAGGCTGCACAATTCATTCGCCTGCTAGGGCTCGCGGGCGAGTCCTCTTCCAGCCCGCGTGTCCGGTATCCCTGGTGGTTCGGTATCCCTGGTACGCAATCCACTTACGTGTCGCTTGCCGATGTCGTCCAGTGATGTGCTTTCTTGGTGCCCTTTTTTCCGCGGCTCAGAGTGTGCATCATTCTCCTTCCGCCGTTGCCGTCCTGTCGCGTTCCTGCGCATGTCCCGCCCGTGCGTCACGCTGCACTCGATAAAACCCTGCGCATAAACTAATCAACGTAGCAGGACGCCTCCAGCCACGTTCAAGGCACAAGCAACAGCGCGAAAAAACAGCAGGCGCGTGTATCATGGCTCATCGACAACGCTCCTTGCTAATCCATTTTACTCTTAGAGCCGACGGCGCAGCATTTGGACGTCGCAGCGAGCCTCTCCGACTCGATGGTGTGTGCTTTATTTCTGCCACCTCCGTGCAGAGCGCTGACTCGCCCATCAGCCCGTCCATGCGATTGCGCCGTCGCCTGCAGCCTCTCGCATACAGGTCCGTGTGACGCTTTTCTGCCGCTCCCTGCTCACCCATATCTTCCAGACTTCACTCCTCAGAGACGGCACTGCAGACTGCCGCGCTGGCCTGTTTGCAAGATGCGCCTGCGTCGAATAGGTATGTACTTGTAGCCATTCTAGTCACGGACACCGGCGCTCAAACCTTGTGAGCAGATTGCAGGGCGAGAAGGGCACTCGCGCGTCCCGGGGCGGCGCGGCAGTGGCTGGACAGCACACACAACGAGGACCGGCCAGCGAGCATCGGGTTTCTCGCTCGTTGTAGCGCGTGCTGTCGTGCTCGAGCCTCCCTACCCGGCCAGCACGCGCACGGTGTACGATAGTTACAAAACCCCATTAGAATATACAGCATTTTTCATTATATTTTCGTGCACACCGTGGAATATGTGCGTAAAGGCTCTCTTCAGCTCTGCAACAGTCTGCAATGATCCTGACCGTTCTGGGACCGCTCCTGACTGCTCCTGATTGTGTCGTGAGGGCGTCGCGTGCTCCTGATTGCCCACAACGGGTAACGTCATTCCGCAGTTCCGACCGATCGGGAACGTTCGGGATGCATCGGGACCGTTCCCGAATGACCCGGGCGTTTACCGATGAAGCCCGGATACGAGCGCGCGTACTGGGCCGGATGCGCTCACGGCTTCGCGGTACGTCTTGGCATTCTCTGCGGTCGATAAGGCGCTGAAGGTGCTCTCTCTGAAGGTGAGGGGCGATATGAGCGTCCCGGAGATCAAGGCGGGTAAGGAGGGCGCCTTCAAGGCCGCGGTCGAGTGGTTTATCAAGCACCTTTAAGCAGCTCGCGATAGTGTGCACTTATATGACGTTGCCTCGTTGCGCTGTATGTTAATAGATAGAACTAGCCGAACATGGAGCGCGAGGTTCTCGACGGCAAGAGACGCCATAGCTTGGGACTCCTGCTCCACAAGATAGAGTATTCGACATGTGGCACTGGCAGTTGAACGGCGTACCTTTGACAAGTTGAGCTGTTGCAGAAGCCCAGTCAGGCAGATGTTTCCATCACGAGTACAAGGCTCTGAATTATAGGCGGAAATTGAGATCGATGGGTCGAGTGACCAGAAGGCGAACTGGAATCAAATGACCAGAACATCGAGACTGATCCTTGTCGTACTAAGGTACGCCTGTGACAACATCACAAAGCGGCGGACATGGCGTAGCGCTGGCAGCTGGCGGTGCGGTCGTCGTACCAGAGCAAAAATAAAAATAAAAATGCGGCGCGTAAGAAGCCACTTGAAATAGGATGTATCCAGTAAAGCCATGACCCAGCGCGGGACACCATTCCGCTTCCAGCAGCGCAAGCTTCTCAAGAAGGGGCGCATGCGTGGATATAGCCTCGACAAGACGACGGACAGGCTTCACGATGTGAGGTCGAAGCACCCTGAGCGGACGGCGAGGGCAAAATCTGTTACGATGCTGCTCACGAGCGCAACGCTGACTGGCGCCGTTGCAAATCGAGCAATACCCTGCTCAAGAGACTAGATCTTCCCACAGCAGGCTCGGTGCGGCGAGTGCGGCGGCAGACGTGCGCGCACAGGACATCTTCCAGGAAGCAGAGCAACTCGTCTAGAAGGTCTGCAAACGATCTAGAGTGTGCGCGCGGTCTTACGCAGATGTAGCGTCCGATTCGAGTTCCTACCGGGCCTGACGGTGATGGTACGAGGGCAATAAGTCGACTGCATCCGGCCCGAGGCTCCGCAATAGTCGTCACTGCTACTTTTCCTGTGCTTTCAAACTAGTCGGCAGTACCGCGAAGTTACTTAAGAACCTTCCTTAAAATTACCCAAGCGAATCTCAAAATACACGAGAGCTGACGGCGAACCCCATTCGCGTCTCGAAGTGCGCACAGTTTGGCTGGCACCGCAGCCGACCATGCATGCATTTACGCCTCTCCATCGTGCCGTTGATATTGTCTCCCCCGAGTTCAAAGTGTCGCACGTTGTAGAACGAGTGCTTGATGCTCTCCCAGACGTCGCGCAGTGGCGCAAGGAGATACAGCGGCCGCTCGGGGTCATGCGTGAGCTCGAGCGCACTGATGCATGGGAAGTGCGCGAGGATTGCGGGAAGGAGTTTGGTCATCGGCGCCTGCAGAAGTGCGTCAGCGGATAACCTACATAGGAAAGATGATGGAAACGAACCTTCGTGTATGAGACTTGCAGACACAAGCGCTGAATACGCGGATTGCGTACAATGTGTGCGTCGGGCAGGAGCGAGTATATCTGCGCAGCGACGCTACAATGCAATGCAAGAGTCTCCGGTGCGCGAGGGGACGCGTCCAGCGCATCGAGGAACGCGCCAACTCCATCATGCGACTTCCCGAACGTCACGGCCAGCACGCCATCATTATCGCGAGGCCAGCGCACGCCCTGCGCATCGCGGACAAGGGCAGTTGTTGCAACGGGGAATGGGATTTCAAGGTACCGCATAGGCGCGCCAGGTCCGTAAGACGCGAAAGTCTCCCAGTCGAGCTCACGGTCGCCAACATTCAAGGTATCGAGCTTGGTATGTCTCTGGATGAAGCCGGCTGGGATGGTTCCAGAGCATGCGAGAGCACGCAGCTTCGGAAATGTGCCCAAGGTAGGATCGTTGATGGTGCAATCAACCGGAATCTCGGTCAAGGGCCCAAGCGCGAGCTGCTCGAGGTTGCGCAAGTGGCAAGCCTCGTTGGGCCAAACGCGTACATCATTTAAGTCCAGACGACGCGTATGCGCGGCGAAAAGGGGGTTGGTACGCAGCGCGTCGCAGAAAGCGGCGTACTCGGTGTCGTGGAGCATGTTGAAAGGCGAAACGGTCCGATAGAGAAGACGCGACGCGAGGATGCGGAAAGTGCGGGTGCAAAGGACCAGCGCGCGGAGTGACGCCAGGTCGGACTCCGCAAAGGAAAAGATCTGCTCCAGAAGCTCGACCGGGAGCGATGGCTGGCGCATAGCGAAGCAGAGGCGGGCGGAGGCGGAGACGGACTGGGTGGTCGAGGGCTGCATGGTGTAGGGGCTGATGAAGAGCGCATTGTCCGTCCGTGCCATACTTTATACGGTCATTCCGCAGTCCCTAACTGAATGTCTCGGACCACGCCCTGCAGGTTGTATGAGAATTAGGGTGTTGCGGTCCCGATCAGTGAGACAGTAACTACCTCGCGACGCCCAGACAACGAGGACTCGTCAAAGCCGTCGTATGTTGCAGTTATGACACAATACGAGCCTGATGTATTAGAATCCAAGTTCGGGTCGTCGTGCGCAGGACGAGGCGGCGGTTGACGTGAGCTTGGTTCGAACTGAAATGGTGCTTTTGAGCTCCAGTATCGAGTACGCACGTGTGTAAGTTTGCTACATAGAAGACCGTAGGAGGGCGTTTGTAGAATCCATAGTAAAATGGCAATTACTGTATCAAGCGATGTCGCACTGTCCAACTTGAAGAAGTGTCGCTCGGCCGCAGGACTACGCCAGGGTACGCCCTGTATAATTAACCCAGTAGGAGTGGGGCCTGCAGCTCGTGGGACGAAGTTGTCGTAGACGATTTGACCCTGTTATACGCCACGTCGGTCACGAGATCCGCTTGAGCTGGCCTTGCAGAGCATGCCACAGAAATAGTGACGACAGGCATTGAATGAGCTATGGTAGGCATAGTTCACACTATGTGGAGCATCATCCGTAGGCAACGCACAGGGAGTAGGAAGGACGCGGCACCGTCGAGAACGAGCGGCAGTTCGGTCGTAAGGCGACCTTGAGCATAGAGCGTGCACCAAGCAGCGTAAAGATCAGAACTGAATGTCCTGCGTGACGACATAGCGTCGCGCGCGAGGACAGAGCGTCGCGCGCGAGGGCTACGATCTCGACGCAACGGCGCCGAGCAAAGTGGAGCGGAGCAAGGTGTATCCGCATTCCGCGTTTACTTCCGGATGTCTTCTCCCTCCTTCCGAAATTATATGCGACTACTGGACCTCCACAGTCGCAGAGAGAAGATGAAAGAACCGCTCACTCTGGGACACCTATGCTGCGATCATTGACATGTTTATATGGATAGACTTGAGCGCCGTGAGCGAAGATCTGGAAGTGGCAACGACCGCCACTGGAACTCACGACGCTCAGGAGAGATGTAACTTTCTACCGTATGCTCGGGTAAGCTCTGGGTTTTTCTCCAAGTTGAGAAGGAATATCGATCTCGCGAGTAAGTGCGGGAATGACAGAGCGACAGTCGTAACGTAATTAATCTTGCATCAAAGCGGAGACTAGTCTATTGCTTGAGTATTAGCTGACACGAAATATTATCTGCGACCGGAGTAGGAGCGTAGTCATGAAGATAAGGCGTAATCCTGCTTATCTTTCGAAGTCGTTCAGAATTAAAAGTCACTGTCAAATGATACTCAGTACGATAACGAAGGGCCTTGACCCCAGGGAAGAACACGTTCGACCATGTCCCTGACATTGAGAGGCTGAAACAGGAGGGTCTATTCGAAAGAAACGATTCTCGCTTACCTAAGACGTCGATTCATGTCCGTACGTCAGAGGTCTGACGTTAGCGGGTCAACGGATCTAGCATGCCGCACCAACGGCCATCCCGGTGTTGGTGAAGTATAAATACTCGGACTGCCCATGCGACAAATCTCACCAAAGCGGTTTCCGTCCCAAATCGTCATATCTTCGCACAATGAGCTTCTGCAGGGACTGCGTCGTCGCCGTAACGCACGAGGGGACACCCACTGGTGCGCTGCTCCGCATCGCGTCCGAAGGTGTCTCTGACTTTGCGGAATGTAGGCAAGATTGAGCAGATAGGAGGTGTCGACACGTACGTCGCGCTTCCGGAGGGCGACTACCCGAAGGACAAAGCCGTGCTCTTCCTCCCCGGTTTGTCAAGTCACTATCGTATCCTTTGACGACGCCTCTGACATCATGCTCGGGCAGATATTTTCGGGATAACATTTCAAAACAACCAGGTTCGTTGCACATTCATCGACGTGTTTCGCCTCACTGAACCAATGTGTTATATCTAGCTCCTCGTGAGTTTTTCGAGCCCCACAAGACCGAATACGATTCGCTCACAGGCGTCTGTCACTGCTTCGTAGGCTGACGACTTCGCGCGGAACGGCTTCGCAGTCTACGTCCCGGACTACCTAAACGGTGACCCGGTCACCGAGGCCTTACAAAGGGATCCCAAAGTCTGTGACTGGACGGGTGCGAATTGCGATAATGTTGCTGACGAGATCGTAGTGGAACGTCATGCGAGACTGGTTCCCATTACATACGCCTGAACACACGCGTCCGCTCCTCGACAAAGTTATCGCGGGGCTCAAGGAGCGTGGCGTCACGACGTTCGGAGCGACGGGCTACTGCTTCGGTGGTGCGTACCATTCCTGTCTCTTCCTTCCCGCCCGCGTGTTTTCTTATGGTGTCTCCATTCTCAGGCAAATATGCTGTAGACCTCGCTCTCGAGAACGCAGTCAAGGCGATGGTCATCTCACACCCATCGATGCTCAAAGTGCCCGACGATTTTGAGAAGCTCCTTGCAACTTCGACCGTCCCTCTCCTCATCAACTCTTGCGAGACCGACCAGATGTTCCCGCCTGAGGCGCAGGCGCAGGCCGACAACCTGCTCGGCGGGGGCAAGTATAAGCCCGGTTACGAACGCACGTACTGGCCGGGTTGCACTCATGGTTTCGCGGTATGTGGACTGCGACGAATTTCTTTCTCACATACTGACGATACCGTCTTTCGAAGTCGAGAGGCGATGTGAGCATCCCTGAGGTAAAGGCAGGAAAGGAAGGAGCATTCAAAGCCGCTGTCGAGTGGTTCATAAAACACCTCTGAGTGCATATCTTAAATGTAATCCGCTGCGTTGTTTCGGAGGAGCCCGACGGTAGCATTGAATGAATGACGAGGACGGAGCCTTATATATACCTGACTATGTACTAAACAGTCAGGTCACCGCCTCATTGACACGCAGGATCGTGACAGTGCCGGTGGAGGAACCAATCGCAACGATATTGTCGACCCATGCATACACCTTCGCCCTCTGCCAGCCCACAACGTGCGGGCGACGGTCTCCAAGAAGCCAGCACACGCGTGAGTAAATTCTTGACGTCTTCGCACCGTATAGCAGCCAAGCGTCATTGTTATCGGACCATCCGAAGCGCGAGGGAATGAATTGCGCTGACAGTGGCCAGACGCGGCTCAGGACCTGTGGGCGCTCAGAGCCATGCGCAGGTGGTGGAAGAGCCAGCTCTAGAATGTCCCAGAGGTCGCTGCCGGACATGATGTGATCATGCGGAGTGAATCTCAGCCATCGGGGAGAGTTAATGTCGAGATGTGACGGAGCCTCGTAGAGCAGGCGGAGGACATCCTTTTGAGGGTTCAAGCCCCACACGCGCACCCTACCGCTGTCATCCACCTCCGCTATATGCGACATTGCGTCATTCCAGGCGACGGCCGCTACTGACGTCTGCCAATCGCGTCGCCCCGTCATGACCATCGTTCCCGACTCTGTCTCTTCGACAATAATGTGATCCATGGAGAACGACACGACCCATGCGCCGTCTGGAGAGACTGCCATGCGCCAGATGCGACTCGGGGTTATGCGTTGCTGGGAGTGCCTCCGGTCACGTAGCCAAAGGCCACCGTCTCGGCGCCACAATGATAGACCAGGAAACATGCCACTTGCGAACAAGCATGAGCTGTCCATAGAGAAAGTCACATCGTGGAATGTGTGCGCCAACCCAGAACCACGAACTTGCAGTGACGTTCGATATCGAATGTCCCAAATCCAGATTATGTCCTGCATAACAGCGGCGACCGCGCATCCACCAGGTGATATCGCCAGGCAATCGACTGCCTTTCCTTCACCATATCCATGCTCTGATAAAGCACTGTCGGATATATCCCAGACCCTGAGAATGGTGTCGGTACATCCAGTAAGTAACCGGACGCTGTGCGATTGGACTGATGGGAAGAAGTAGACAGACTCGACACCAGCGCCATGAGTCAGTGTAGCGATGCACGTCTGCGATGATATGCACCATACGCGTACGGAATTGTCCCAAGACGCCGATGCAAGTCTATCTCCGTCTGGTGCGAAGGCCACAGCTACCACTCGCTCCTCGTGCTGATTGAGAGTTATCATACGTCGATATGTAGTGCCATCCCAGATGATGATGGTCTGGTCCACAGAGCCGGTCGCTATCAGCGATCCCTCAGAGGCAGCTGGAGAGAAAGCGATACATGTAACTGAAGCCGTGTGTCCAACTAATGCGGCAATGCTTTTGCAGGGCTGCAAATCCCAGACTGCGACATAATACGGCTTCGAGAAAGACCCGAGTGCAAAATACGAACCGTTCGGCGAAATCGCTGCCGAGTCAACAAGGCGTACAACGTCTCGCCGAAATTCTTGGGGTGTCGAAACAGTTCCATCAGCTGGAAGATCGTCGAGGGTGATCTGGGATAGCATGCCGAACTCTGAATCGTCATCTGCAGCGAGCACGATGAGCCGAGCTCCATCCTCCGTGATGCACAGAGAGACGACAGTAGCAACGCTGAAGAGCAGGGCCTTGAGGCGTGCTGTCTCAAGGTCCCAGATGTAGATGGCAATGCCGGATGCGGCGGCAACTAGGCCCTTAGCCGTAGAACAGGCCAGCGCAGTGATGTTACGAAGTCCGGATTCTACATTGACAGGCAGAGGAGGCCGATCGAACGATGCGAGGCATTCTCCCGATGTTGCATCCCAGATGCGCAGAGTGCCATCCCCGTGCGCTGACACTAATCGAAGACTATCCCGACTCGCCACAACAATGTCGATACCCAGATCTGTTCCAGAAGCAGAGCCCTCCTCCAGGGCATGAGTCTGGAGTACGATGCGACTCCATCCAGACGGCGGCTCGGAAAGCAACTCCAACCGTTGTAGCGACGGAGTCTGAGTGGATGAGAATGGTTTGGTTAGCCGTGGCGCAAAGCATGCGGCACAGACATAGGTCTGGAGAGCAGCGCAAGAGATTGGCACGTGAAACAAGGTCAGAAACTGAGTCAAGTCCTCGAGACACGAAAAGTGGGCTGCGAAACGGTTCGGTCTGCTTCCCGTAGCCTGGCAGACGAGATAAGCGCTGGCACTGAGTAATACACATAAAACTTACCCTGTACCACTCGACGCACGAGTGTAGAATTTCTAGCGCGTAGTGCACGTGTCGCAAGAGACTAAGTGCTTCGATCCAATGCAGGGCATGGAAACCCATGAAGGTATCCAGGCTAGCGAGAAGCTCGCGCGACTGGGCGCGAAGTGCAGGAGGGGAAGAAAGTGATATATGTCGTACCCAGTGGGTGACGGCATATTGAAGTGCTCCGGACATGCTAGACACCGCGATGTTTAGGTCTGGGTTTGGTGCTCCTATGTCCCGAAGTCGGCAGACATCCCTCGATAGTGATTCGTTCATGATGCGGATGCAGCCTTTGAGAATTGCAGAGTGATACCCGGAGATTGTCGGGCTGTCCGAAGAGGCGAGACAGAATAGCGGGTCGCTGCAGCGAGAGGATCGAGGAGGAAGTCGGTAAATGAGGGATGGTAAACGCGGACAATATCCGCGTTCTCGAGCAGTAGTACAGCAGACAGATTTCTGACAATCTGCGACACAGCGCGGTAATCTGTGTTGAGTAATGTTGCAAGAGTGGCGACAGAGATATGATCTTGAACCAGGACCAGAGTAGCGACGACCCGCCGAAAAACGGTCGCAGCCGCTCGAACTTGGCGATCGCTGTACTCCGAGGGTATTGCAGCATGAAGAATCCGAGTATACATATCATCGAGCATAAAATACTCCGCCGACGGAGCCGAAGCCGTGGAGACGAACTCGGGGTCGAGAAGCGCATGCAGTCGCAGGACCGGGTTAAATATGGAATCGTCGACGAATCGAACGACGGTCGTTGCATAGATGAACAGTCCACCAGCACTAGCGACCACAGCTTCCAGATCGGCGGGGTGCGGCCAAGACTGCAAGTCCCGGCATCGAGCGATGCGCGAGAACTCGTGTGTAAGATAGTGCCGGACATCGCCCTCCGCGTGAGGCAGGTCGATAGTGTGCGCTCGAATTGATAGGAAGGGCAGGGATGTCATTATGCGGGTAACTCCTTCACTTCGTCGGCTGGCGACGAGAAGTCTGATAGGTGCGCGTGACGATTGGACCATCGAAAGTAAGGCAGAGAGGAAGTCGCCGCCCTCTATACCATTGATACGCTCACACTCGTCCAAGCCGTCGACTACGACAATGAACGCCAGTCCTGATTCTTCTGTTTCGAATTCATCGAAGAATCCACTGAACAGGACCGAGGCCTGAACCTTGACCGGTCGTGCCAGTATGTCAGGTTCGTCGGCAAGCGTATTGAGGAGCCATGTACGATACGCCGGGACGGCGTGCGCAAATCCGTGTAGCAGAGTATGCAGAATACGGATCGGATTGCGGCGGTGGACGGCGTCGCGGGCAACGAAGAACGTGATCAGGTGCTTCTGCAGCTCTGTAGGTCGAATGCGGGAGTGGATGATATCACAGAGTGTTCGCGCGATGGTAGACTTCCCAGTGCCTGCCGGTCCTGACAGCCAGAAGACGGGAACGAGAGTGTCGTAGAGTGCCCATTGCACGAGATCGTCCAATATGGCCGCACAGGTTCCTTCGAGGCACGGCCTCGGAGCAGATTCCGCGAATGCGCTCGCGCCACGAACGGGATCAAGGGCAGTCACAAGACGCTCTTTGGGTACGGGTACAGTCAGCACAATGGAACTAGATCCGAAAAAGAGCATAGGCGCACCAAGTTCCACCGTATCAAGCACTTTCAGCCGCTCTCGGATCCAAGATTCAAGCTCCTCCATCGTACTGTGGAGGCGCTCGTCGTTTAGAAGTCGTTCAATGGATGATTCGATCTGTGGAGTAGGATCAGCGTAATTGCAGCCGTTGGCGGGCAACCCGCCAAACCTGAAACGCCTCGGCCACATTATCAATCCGTCGGTTGAGCTGCTGTACAAGCACTTTGTCGCTTTGAACCCGAACTGCGCGCCTGACTACCCGAAAGAAGCGACCCATACGAGGTGAGGTACTTGCACGTTCTTTGCATTGTCTCTGTAACAACCGATGCGTGTCGGATAGCGCCCTGTTCAGGATCAGCCAACGGCCTGTTTCTCGTTCAAGTTACTCACTCTTGAAAGTTCGCGAGTAGAGCAGGAAGTCGCTGAACTTCCTCGTCTGATACCGTTCTGAACTTATCGAAGATGAGGGTGGACAGGCGAGTTTCGCGCTCGATGAGCATCTTGATATCCTCGTCGACTTCCTCAACGTCCTTGATGTGCATCAGAGTGAGGG
This sequence comes from Exidia glandulosa HHB12029, assembly GCA_001632375.1. Classification (NCBI taxonomy): domain Eukaryota; kingdom Fungi; phylum Basidiomycota; class Agaricomycetes; order Auriculariales; family Exidiaceae; genus Exidia; species Exidia glandulosa. The sequence goes on along the minus strand of KV425885.1, from coordinate 427,663 downwards.
AGTAGTGGGGTACTGGGCACTAGACGGACCTTGGCCAAAGTACACAGCGTTTCCAAAAGGGTGAATATGCTGTCCAAGTACTCGTTGGCGCCGGGGATTAACTTCGCAGCAGGTTTGAAGACACGAAGCACGAGAATGAGTCCGTCCATGTCTGGTGCAGTCGAAGATCTGCCAGGACGGGTTGCGCAGGATGAGCCTTGGTGCTTATATATACCAACGGGATCCGGAAAAGCAAGTTGTGATGGACAGATGTACCAACATGGTCAGCGGAGCGCGTGCAGTCCCGGGTACTCTCCCTTTTCGGTTGAGTGGGACGAGCAAGCGGTGTCAAGTACGGGAGATCGATAAAGCAGAGTGAGAGCGTATGGCTTCGTGAACAGACCCTCGGATTCGTGAGGACAGCAAGCAAATCCGAAGCAAATCCAATCGCAGACCGACAAGGAAGAGCACGGGCATGTAGCGACCGAGCATCAGTCGCGGGACATATATGCACGGTCGGGAAAGCACGCGGTCTGTGCACGCAGGACGAAGATTGTAGATGAATCTGCGCCGTCTCTCCGCGCTGGTCTCGCTCCAACGGAAGCAGCACGACTAAGGCTGGGAAATCCATCCAAAGGCGTGTTGCGGGGTCTTACGCCTTCGCGAGTCCTGTGTGTCCAGTGCGCGTCAGGTAGAATAACCCGAGTTTTTCGTGTGGGGCTAGCACCCTGAGACGCGCAATCGATACCGCAGCCATCGCGTCGGCGTCTAGCATCGAGTATTCATTACTCGTACCGCGTATGACGACCTAGACTAAGCAATGTCGCCTAAACAGCGTCGAGATGTATAGCACAGGACGGCAAGCAAATATCGCGTTGCTGAAGAATTTTGCTGACTTGTCGAACGCAGAGCAAATGCAGAGTTGCGACCTGGATGTAGACCATGTGGGTGTCGCAGAGAGAGAGGGACTAGTCCTTGTACGAATGATAGTGGATCAGGTGGTGGTGGTAAGAGGAAGAGAATGAAATTCGGAGCTTCAAAGTTCCGAGAACCGATTCCTCCTCGTCGTCCAACGTTCCCCGTTCAAAGCGATGGAAAGTTACACTGTACAGCTCAGAGCTCATGGGCCGAGTTGAGAATTCTAGACCTAACGACGATCCAGAAGCCATGACCACGTTCCTTCGGTTGACATCGGAGAGTGAATCCGTGAAAAACGCCTCACCCCACTCTGTCTCATCCCACTCACAGCTCAAGTTCACGACTAACTATCCCGCCGCATGCTCTTAAGCGTCCTTTCGCTGCAAGTGCCGTTTCCGCAAGAACCTATGCACCAGGATGCCCGAATTGGCCACAAACAGTTCACGTTGAGCGACCTCTCGGAACCCGGGAACCGCTCCGCCTGACTTCGATGGGAATCTGACTGCCTTTCTCAGGCCTTTGATGCTCGATTGAACTTCAAATCGCAGAAGTGTGCTACGCTAGCACTCACTCTGCTCGTCTGGTGCAACAGAAATATGTGACTTCTGATCTTTTATCCGTTCGCGCACCTCCATTGCTGCCATTGGACACGCTCGCTCGATCGTTGCTGCCTAGAACCTCGTCTCGATCACTCTTGTGGCGACACTGCAACGATCCGCATCGACCAGGACTCTCCCGCGCAATTCCACTGTTAACTGAGGAGGACAAACATCTTGCGGACCATTAACACTGCGCGGTCTTCTCGCTGACGTTCTCGGTTCCCGGAGTGCTGAGGGTTGAAGTCCGCACCCGCGCACTTGACATGAGGAACGCATGCAACACCCCCTTGGCCGCTTCGGGCGGAAGTTTCTAGCGGCGTCGCTGCCCCGATCGCACTGTCACCGCGCGGGACGGAAACTGTCTCTTACAGGTTCTCTGTGGTCGTTGACGCCATTGTGGGCAGTTCTTCGCTTGCGGCGTCTACGAAAGACCCTGCATACAGGTCCTGTGTGGCACGGAGCGCCTGTGTACGTTTCTCGGAAAATCTTCGATGAAAAGGCACGCACAATTCAGCGGCAGCTCCGGATCAACTGCCGCCGCTGCCGCAGGTTGCTTTTCCGCTCCTCCCACGCCCCGCCGGATCGTCAAGAACCAGATGTGTTGCGGAGGCATCTTGCACTTGCTCCCCCTGGTTGCTGCGCGTCGACGATCTCAACGACGAGCGCGACGCTGACTACTGTATTGTTACTTTTACGTGGTCTGCTGACTACGCACGGTACGCGCGGCGCCGAACGCCTGACACTGTGCCCGTGTGGCACACCCAGCCGGGTTTTGAGGGAGTATTAGAAGCGCAGTTCCCGCACGGCGCCTGTGACGACGCCCTACGCCCTTGCACTGCGCCCGTTGCGTCGCTGGTCGCTGGTCGCGCTGCTTCACGACGACCCTCACATTTCACCCGCCCGTCGGCTATCGCGCAACACCTCGTGCACCGCACACGTCGATCCTTTGCGTCACCTTTCCTCTACCCCGCGTACATTTTTTCTCCTGGTCATTCTCTGCGGTTGCTCATAGCTCTCCAGACAGGATGCTCTGCTGCTTTGGCGGGTCCGCAGCCCGTAGGCAGCACCGTGACCAGCAGCGTCAAACGGCCTCGCAAATCGACCCGCTGGTCCTGGAGCCAGAGACGCTCACAATAGAGATCACACCGGACACTGTGCCACCACCTACCCCTGCTCATGCACCTCCCAAGCCTGCACGGTCGCGGTCTACACGCCGGCCACCCTCGCCGACAGACCCGATTCTGCCGGGTGTACGGCGGCCGTCCGAGTCTGGCTCGGGCCGTAGCAGTCGACGACCTGGGACAGATAATAGCATCGCGTATCCGCCGACTCCTAGCATGTCGCCACGGTCAGCACGAGCTCCAGGCTCGCCGCCGCAGCCGTCGTCGCTGCCGGAACAGGGGCCGCGGGTGATATCGTACCATCGTCCAGGCGCAAACTCTGCCGCAGACAAGCGTCCAGGCTCGGCTCGCTCGCCCACGTCGAATTCTAGCGTCACAAACAGCCAAACGACGACGCACACACAGACTACGGGCACAAGTCCCGTTGGCAGGACGCTGAGAGGACCGAGTACGGACGAGAAACGCGGCGGGCGCAAGGCGCGAAAGCAGGCGTCGACCCCGCAGCTTGGCGGGCGCGACCGATCTGATTCCAACCAGACGCGCTCGACGACGCAGCGGCCCCCTACCGCGCCGACGCCAAGTCTGCCTTCGACGCGCGCGCAGCAGTCGCAGCACGTCCATCACGCACGGTCGTACAGCTCGCTCGGGACCGCGAGCTCGCAGATCACATCACCGTCAAGTGTCCCGCCAGCACTACCGTTCACCACGCCATCTCTGCCGCCGTTCGCGCCCTCGTCGCCGTTAATGGGCGCGAACGACTGGTTCTCGCATTCGGGCATGTCGCCTGTAATCCGGCCGAGTGCGGCGCCGATAGTCGTTAATAGTGTCAGGACGACGACCAGCAGAACGCCGCCGCACATCGACTTACTCACTGGCATGGTGTCGCGGCAGGATCCGCCGCCGCGCTACGAGGCTGGTTAATCATCTACCTTCCACACGCTCCTTCAGTCTCCCGTTTTCCACTGCTCGTGCTATAATCGTCGTACTCTCGTGCAGTCTCAGTCACCATCATCACATGTATAACAGCGCTTTTTCCTCGCTCGCTCACTCTTGTCACCGCACCTCTGTGGATAGTACTTACAGCCCCGCCCCTTCCTTCTGTCATCTGTTTCTCTACACTACCTCGCACGCAATCAAACTGTCAGTGTTCATCGTTCTATCGACACGTACGCGGCGTTTCCCCTTGCCCGCTTGGGAACCGGGATGTACACGTTCAGGAGTCTCGAGCGAACGCCACACCCGGGTGTCTACCTTCGCCGCGACAGAGGAGACGCATCGCGGCGTCCTCTAGCACTCCCCTATTTCACTCCACTGGGTGCGACACAGGAGGCCGGAGTATATATCTTAGATGCATATGCCCACCAGTTCCTGACGCCCGACGCACGTGCGGTGCAAAGTCATCTAGATATTCAGGCCGGCCAAGTTACTCTAAGCAACCGGCAACAGTGTCCGAGTTCCTGGTTATGAAACCGCCCGCAAGTGCCAGATTTGGTCCCGCGATTCGCTCAAGGATTCTCCAGCCCCTATTACAGAAATAACAGGCATGTGGATCCTGTAAGTACCCGGGCGACGACGGGCTGTGCGCATTTGTCCAGACCTCTCGCGGCGTGCCGCGCGGGACCTTTGAATTTGTCAATGGTGGTCAAGCCTGTGTGAGCCTGGTCAAATGGCGGACGTCGACCGGACTGTGATCTTCACTGTTGGACATACAGTAAGTAGAGGCGTCCAGTGCGTTGTCGGCATACGTCCTGCGGTGGTCGTTCAGATTGTGCAGACCGGGCATACGCCTGAGGTTGAATGATGCAACAGAGGATACGTTCCCTCCGCGGGAGAGCGGAGTCGAGTCTTCGGCTATTCCCCCGACCTCCGTCGCACGCAGGCAGACCGCTGGAGGTTTGAAAGCGCGAAGCCTCAGAGAGGATCGTCATACGCCACTACATCTCTCAGCCAACAATATTTGTCGAGGCCCGTGCCGCCGCGGTGGCACTGGATACAGAGGCAGTGTTCAGCCGTCAACGAGCTTCGACCTGCTTCGACTTCTTCTCTACGCAGTGATGTGTATGGGCGCAGAGTGTACGTGAGGCCGTTCTCATGGGTAGTGTACTCTGAGGTGCAATGTAGAAAACAGTCTTGAGAGATAGCACTTCCGACGTGCGAGGGATGACGGAGCCACAGACGACGGCGCGCGGGATCGCATTCTCAAGTCATCACAGGATTGGCAACACTGTCTTGGCGCGACACGCGAGGATCTGCAAGAAGGCTCCCATTACTCCGGGGATGGGTTTGGGTTTGGAGAGTGCGAGTATATAAAGGCGCTGTCAACTGCGCAGAGGGGGTTTCGACGCACCACCCCAGCAGCCATGATGTTCGTTACTCGTCTCGTCGCCGTCGCTCTCGCCGTAGTCTTCGTCATTGCCACCCCCGTCACGGAGGAGAAGCGCAACCCGTGCATCGACAAGCGCGGCGAGCTCATCCCGCGCTGCAAGTGTGGCCCTGACTGCTGAAGGGGATGAGTACGTCTGCGAAACTCGGACGCCGTACAAGATCAATGCTCATCCGTTGTCCTCGTAGACGTGCCGTCATGATCACTTCTCGACACGATTCCTGTACACAGTCTGCGGTGGGATGTTGTGGTGAGAAACTGAGAGACAGCGTCCATGATGCTTCCCGCGAATGCGATGGACTCGCGCTGTCGAGATCCCGTGCTGATTCGCTGCCGTAAGAGTATCTGAAAGCCCATTGGCCCGCTCGAAGCCGAATTGCCGTACATCGGGATAGATATCTTATCCGTGCCGCCGTTATCACACAGTTGATTCCAGCTCCCAATCAGGCAATTTCGATCGTGGATCATTGGAAATCCCGAAGTGTTCCTGAGATTCTAGTTCCAGATTCAGAACCTTCTGGACACATGATACAGTATTCTCGCGCCGGACTTTGAGCGCGAACGAGCGAATAAAGCAAGTGCGAGTGAAACCGGGTACGATCCGGCGCTTCAGACTCCTCAACGGGGTACTGACGGACTGCGTAGAACTGTGCAATGGCGCTCGGCGCAGTTTCAAGTGTCAATACTGTTCTTGAAGGGTTCAGCGCCTATGTTCAGTGGAGATCTCCGCCGTGTACTGCAAAGTGTTCGAATGAATGGAATGGAGATCACGATTATACATCACTCATAAACGAGCAGGACAAGTCCGTCGTCTTCGACTGCCTGATATCCCAGGGTGGACAGGTTCATCGTTCAAGCGGGCAACACCCTACCGGTAACTCGTTCGGCCGGTGTAGCCTGGGATTGACAACCTCAAGCATCTCAGGAAGGTCTACATGATGGACCACGATGGCGGTGAGTAGCAGCGCAACAGAATTCGAGCGTTGAACGGGACGGGCATGCCGACGTCGAAGCGCATTGCGACCGTAGGTCTTCCGTCCCGCGCTCGATCATGCCACACCAAATCAACGGATCCGCTGTTCCTTTGTTGTTGGCCGCCAAATACCTCAGATCGTGCCCAAAAGAGACCGCATGGAAGCATCATGTCAAGTCAAAAAGGTGGACCGCACTCCTGTGTGCGCCCGTCGTGCCCCGTGTGTCGTTACACGCGCTACGCTCCTCCTCCTCCTTATAGTCCCTCCTGTCCCCCCCGACTGCTGCGCATTCGGGATCTCGTCCTTCCTCTGCTATCTCGCCTCAGACCCGTTATAGCATGGACCCGGCTCAGCAAGCCGCCCAGTTGCAGGCGATCTTTGACCTCGCCCACTTCGGACAGGTGTACGTCAAGCGTCTTCGCCGCGGTGCCATACTCACTCACATTCGACGCTGTAGAACGCGATATTCCCATGTCGGTACGTAGCGTCCTCGCAGTCTCCCTGAAGAGCCCCTAAGCGGACCAAACGACGCGCAGCTGCCTGTGAGCCTCAGGAGCATCGGCTTCGCATCTCATGCTGATTTCTCGTCCCTAGACACACTCTTCGTCTACGACTGGCTCCTTTCGTATGTGCACGTCGTTGTCCGCGGTAATTACGCACTGACGTCGCGGTTGCAGATTAAGAGAGGAATCCAAACTCGTTCGTCGCCGTGGTCTCCGTGCGCTCGCGCTCTAACAGTACCTTGTCAGGTCTTCAACTCTGGAGCGTCGCGCGGCAAGATCGCATACATGTTCTGCCGTTATTGGCCGCTCCTCACGTACCCGATCACGATGTGGATTCAAGTCACTGACCACGACCGCTCGCTGTGCAACGTTCTCTACAAGATACCCATGTTCATGACAATACCCAACGTGCGTCGCAGCTTCAATTCCCTGGGCACGTTGACTTACTCAGCGGTGCAGTTGGCTTCGGCCGCACTCATCTTGATCCTTCGTCTATATGCCTTCACGGGAGGGAAGATCTTCGTTGCCGCATTCCTAGGCTCCTGTCTCCTGGGCGTCGCGACATATCAGCTCTTCGTCGCCGGCGCGCGTTCTGCTTGTGCGTTATAGTCTCTTCAACATGGTCCTCCCTACTGAGCAATCCACGCGTCTCAGTGATTCCTATAGGAAATGGGTGCTTCCCCGTCGACACTGGAGCGGCAAAGCACCTGAGCGTGAGTCCTCCTTTCCTGATCCACGAATAATCGTTGTTGACGGATTCCGCAGGGCTACTTCGTGAGTGGCTGACTTCTAGTCCTGCTACTCCGGCGGCACCGAGACGCTCGAGCTGACAGTACACAACGCGTCCAGCTGTCCGCGCTCTTGCTCGACTGTGTCATAACAATCACATTCGTGATCGTGAGTCCAAACCTTCTTCATTCATCAGATCCCCGTGTGAGAAGTTGACAACGCAATCCTTCCTTGACGTCGACAGTACGCGTTGCGCCATGTGCGCATCAAATACACGGAGATGAGCACGTTCACCCGCGTCTTCATCCGCGAAGGCGCGGCCTACTTTATCGCGATCTCTTCGATCAATATCATCAACGGCGGTGAGTCGTTTGAGCTGTACTAGGCCCACTATCCGATCCCTGCCTATTATTTCCCTTGATGTCAAAAGTCCTCATTACTGATGATCGACCTCGACAGCGTTTAACTTTCAGCCACTGATTCCGATGCAAACTGTCGCTGTCCCATTCGGCCTGCTCACGGCCAACCTCTTGGTGCGTTTGTCCCTTCGTTTGACCTTTCGAGGTCTGATCGAACGCGCGCTCATGTCTGGCTACCCGTCTCAGGCATGTCGACTGTAAGCTGGATAAGCCCGTGACTTGACACGGCAGGTACTGATGCACCTTTCTTTCTCAGGGTATTGAACCTGCGCAGCGCTGTTGGACCAGACGAGAACAGCACCCATCCGCTCTCCGTCTCCGTGCAAAGCGAAGGCCTACGATTCGCGTCGGAATCTGCGTACGAGGAGTACACGCTCTCCGATATGGGCGCCAAGGTGCCCGCCGTCCCTGCGAAACGGTATTCGAGACGACCAAGTGGGGTTCCGTACTCGAGTGCGCATCCGCATCCGTACGCCGCGGCGAGGGCGTCGACGCAAAATTGGACGCCTCCGGCGAATCGACAATCGGTTCAGGTGTTCAAGCACGTAGAACAGTCTCAAGGATACGCGCGCTAGGGGATGCAGAAGTGTATCATGATGTGGATATTTCGGACATGGGGTGTAGCAAGGTTGCTGGTACGAGTAGAGTAGAGTACGGGTGCTGTTGGTGTAGGAATACACATGTAGGAAGGAGCCGGGGACGATGTGCGCAAAACATGGCTCATTGGCCCAACGCAGCCTTCTCCCTCGAACGCCGGACAAGCCACCCGTCCCATCCATCCCGCCCGCCAACCTTCGCTCCTCGCTGCACGTCAACATGTTGCGTAGCTAAAAGCGCAGCGACAATGACGCCCGCCGCCTGTGGCGCCCAGCTCGCGCCGGGACACTTCAGCGGCTTTGCGCCAAACGCCAACAACTTCCCCGACACTATTGGACGCGCGGGATCGAATGTGTTGGCTGTGCGACCCCAAATGGCGGTGTCGCGCTGTGCGAGTTCGACTGAGGCTTTGATGATGTCTAACCCCGAATTCGGATCGAGACGCGCGATGCGCCGGGTGGGAGGGTAGACGCGCAGGACTTCGTTGATGTATGACTCAACACTAAGATTTGGAGCGCTCGGAGTTTGGGTTGTGGTCTTGAAGGAGGCCAATCTGATATTGGTGGTCGATGCGAGAGCGAGGAAGGGTTGGGACCAGTCGGCGCGAGGGAGAGCGTGGGCGTAGGATATGGCTACGACGCGCCAGAGAGTCTCGAATGCAGGGACGAGGAATTCGAGCGGGTTCTCGTCCGCGCGTAGGGTCCAGTGCTCGTCATCGCGGGAGAGACCTGGCGTGCCATCACCGTCAGGACGGAGCCAGCGCCTGAGATGGTGGTTGACTTCGAGTAGTTCGTCCGGATGCGGCTCGAGAGAGGTCTTCGAGTGATTCCACAGCGTCGTAATCCCGCGTCCGACCCGTACTAGGTCGTGCAGCTTCAAGGCGTCGGGCTTGACTGGTGCATCGAAGAGAGTGCGGAAGATGCACGCGAGAGTAACAGCTTGGACGTATGCGTCGAATGCGATTGGTTCGGCAGTCGCATACCGACTGGCTGCGTCGGAGGCGACGGCGCGCAGTGCATTCCAATCGCGTGCATGCTGTAGCATGGCAGTTGCGCGGCGGGTGAAGGTAGCGTGCATGGCAGGGTCTGCGCTGACGAATGTACTGGTCATGAAGTTGAAGGCAGTAACGAGACGACGGTTAGTCGGGGCACGTGCTTCGAGAGTCTGGAGCTCTGAGTAGCCCGGTGGCGAGATTTTGGCTTCCTCTGTGGCATACGTGATACATGGTCGGCGTCGCCAGAAGAGAACGGCCCACGCGCAGAGTGCGCAGAGGACGAGTATACCAGCACGAGAGAAAGCAGAGATACTGGACATACCTGAGAAACAGAAGGAGCAATACTGCTACTGGTAGAGTGAGGAGCAGGAGCTTTATACCGTTGCCGCAGGAGGGTGGCGTCATGGACAAGGGCACAACGAGGTGAAGCGAAGGCCAACAAGGAGAACTGAGATATCACCAACGTCGAGCACGCCTTGACAGGAGTCCAATGGACCTTGGAACAGTGAAAAGCGCGATGGTCGACTCGTGTTCGCATGAAGGGCACGCATTTGCAGAGAGAAACGATGCGTGTCGAGACAACGGCGCAGTTGGGACACGAGGTGGCCGGCGGGCGTGAGCGAGGGCAAGCAAGTGGGAGGAGAAATAACAGGACTTGGAGGCGTGTGAAGAGCCTCCTGAACCAGTTATGAAGCTTTATGAAGAGCGAGGATTGGAGCGAGTTGCACGAGTTCCATGACGAGGGACAACAAGATGACTGCGCAGCGCAGTTGGGCCATGAAAGTTGGTGCATGCCACGCGAACTCGGAGCGTGATACAGTCAGGATAAACCAGTTCGTGAACAGCAAAGGAGCTCAAGGTGGTCGTATCCTCCTTTCTGGCGTCGCCGGCACCTCTGGATGGCGGTCGACGCCAATCGCGCTAACACAGGACCATATCAGTGTAGAGTGTCAGAATATCGACCTGATTTGGATGAGTGTCGGAGGGTAAGGCTGGTGACGGTCAGGAGAAAGGCCCCCGGTTAACCCCGCTAAAGGTCCGATCTTGCCCCCCTCAGAATCGACCTCTTTCGAGCGCAAAGGTCGGATCTTGCCCCCCTCGGAACCGACCCTCGTTGCAGGCCACGTTGGATCTTGCCCCCCACAGAATCGGCCGTGGTGGGCGGCAGACTGATGACGTGTGTTCGGCCTCGTGGCTGTTCGCATGGTCCTGACTAATACAACTTGCGCGTGGCCACATGAAATCAATTGTCTTTTGTACTTCTCTTGCCCGGTTTGGAAAGAAAGATCATAGTTGCCATGGACGAGTGGTGTCAGACACTCTGCAGAGCCAGAAACAGCGCCGGAAAGCCTCCGCGGTGGCTCTCGGCGATATCGGCGACCTCCGGCGTTTTCCGAGCATGGATCTTGCTCCCCCCAAAAGCGGGCAACCTGGGCGATTTTGCCCCCCTCAAAACAGCCCCTCCCAGGATCGGACCTCACATGGGATAATCCGGGGGCCTCAGGAGAAGAACGCCGAAGTTGAGTTGGAAATGCCGACGCGACTTGTCTCCGGTCAACACCCTCGATCTCCGTTATTATGGTTCTTCCGCGCTGTGGTTGCCGTCGGTCTCTACCATCTACGACAGCAGATTCTGATGGCTAATTCACCGAGCAATTAAGCTAGACTTCTCCAGCCGCGACTTGGACACCGATATTCGCGCAGGCCCCCGGCAGCTCCCTCATATGATGGTCCGGGCGCTTATCAAGCACAGCCACGAAAATACGCAATAATCTGGGTGCTGGTATACGCTATCCGGACAAGGATTCCGCGGATATGCCTCCGGTCTCGGAAGCAAATGGTT